>PVIU01003352.1:0-147404 GCA_004026605.1 Ondatra zibethicus | reverse complement strand
AAAGTTGGCAGATGGAGAACCCACAAACAATGACACCAGGACCTATCTCTTCTGCATGTATTAACTTTTTGAGAACCGAGTCTTTTTGAATGCACTCCTTCCTAGGCCAGGAGGGATGGGGGTGGGCCTTGGACTTCCAACAGGGCAGGGCACCATGCCCCCTTTCAAGGAAGAAGGGGGAGGGAGGAGGGGTGGGGGGGGTAGTGGGAGGGGACCGGGAGAAGGGGAAGAAAGGAAAAAAAATTTTATTTCTTTAATTATGTTCTTGAATGGAAAAAATAAAACAAAACAATGTATGGAAAAAATAAATAAATAAATTAAAAAAAAGCAAATGGAAACAAATCAAAAAAAAAAGATGGCTCCTGTTTTCATATCCATCTGTTAGTCTCTATCTTTTTATTGGAGGATTGAGACCATTGCTATTGAGAAATATCAATGACTAATGGTTGTTAATTCCTATTGTTTTGTTGTTGTTTGTGGTGGTGCATTTTGTGTCTACCTGTGTGTGTGTTTTCCTTCTTTTGATTTTGATCACTTGAGATTCCCCATGTTTTCATGGGTTTAGTTAACCTTATTAGGTTGAAAATTTCTTTCAAGCACCTTCTGTGGAGCTGAATTTATAGATAGATATTGTTTAAATTCAACTCTATCATGGAATATCTTGTTTTCTCTATGCATGGTGATTCAAAGTTTTGCTGGGCACAGTTATCTGGGGTGGCATCTGTGGTTTCCTAGAGTCTTCAGCACATCTGCCCAGGCTCTTCTGGCTTTTAGAGTCTCCACTGAGAAGTCAGGTATAATTCTAATAACTCTGTCTTTGATCTCATTTTTTTCTTGCAGCTTTTAGAGTTTTTTCTTTATTTCTTATGTTTAGTGTTTTGATTATTATGTGCCTAGGTCACTTTCTTTTTTTGGTTCAATCTGTAAAATGTAACATGCAATGTTTGTATTTCTAGGTCTGAGTGACCTCACTCAATATAATCTTTTCTAGTTCTATCCTTCTACCTGAAAAACTCATGAGTTCATTTTTCTTTACCACTGAAATGTATTTATACTATACATTATAGCATCCTGTAGTGTATGTGTGCTACCCTTTCATAATCCACTCATATGTTGGAGGTAATTTAGAATGTTTCCATTTCCTAGCAATTGTGAATATAGCACTTGTGAACACTGCTGAACTAATATCTGGCATAGACTTTTGAGTACTTTGGCCATAGGCCACAGAATTATCACTAACTGGGTCACATAGCAGATTTAGTTTTATCTTTTTGATAATTTGCCATACTAATTTTCATAGTGGCTGAATCAGTGTGAAATATTCTTTTTATATTAAAAATTCATTTTTCTTGCCATTTTATAGCATCTACTTTCCTACTTTACATGCATTTCTTCTTTAATCCTCAACATTAATAAATCCCCATTTCTATAATTTTTCATTTTAAGTATGTATTAATAGAGGAATTATATATTATCTAGCTGTTGAATGTGTCTTTTCACATCCAGCATAATTTTCTAGAGATTCCTTGAGGTGTGTATCAATAGTTTGCTGTTTTAAAAATAAATTCTGGGGTTAATTGTGTAGATGCACACACATTATTTAACCATTTACCAATAATAGAGCATTTGAGTTGTTTCCATGTTTTGGCTACTATGAAAAAAGACACTCCAAACATTAGTTAGATCTTTGTGCAAACATATTTTTATGTCAGTGGGATAAATGCCCAGGAGTGTAATTGCTAGATTGTGTAGTACATGCATATTTAGCTTTTAGAGACACTGAATACTATTTTCCAGTGTGTCTATTTTAATCTACTTCCCAAATCTGTATTAATGGCCTAATTTATACACATCTAGATACTATGTGATGTCATTTTTAAAAAGACCTTCTGATAGGTATTGACTGAGGTTTTTGTCCTGCCCGGTTCCCGTAGTCGTTAAGTTCCCAAAAAAATCACACAGAGGTCTACATTAGTTATAAACTGATTGGCCCATTTGCTCAGGCTTCTTATTAACTCTTATAACTATATTAGCCCATTATTCTTATCTGTGTTAGCCCTGTGGCTCGGTACCGTATTCAGCGAGGCAGTCACATCTTGTTTCTTCTGTGGCTAGGACAGGACTGCATCCTCTTCCCAGAATTCTCCTGTTCTCATTTACCCGCCTCTACTTCCTGTCTGATTGTCTGGCCTATACTTCCTGCCTGGCTACTGGCCAATCAGCATTTATTTAAAATATAATTGACAGAATACAGATCAGCATCTCACACCAGATAGGTATGTGTTGATATCTTAGATGGCTTTAATTTGCATTACCCTCATTACTAATGATATTGAATCTCTTCATGAAGTTATTTGCTATCTGTATACTTTCTACAATAAAATGGATCCTTGTGTATTTTCCCATTACTCTAATAAATTCTTTTATTTTGTGGAGTGTTATGAATTCTTTATATATCATCAATAAAAGTCTTTTTTTTTAGATAAGTGGATTTAAATTTTTTTTTTTTTTTTTTAGTTTATGGCTTGTCAGCATGCCTTCTAAACTTAACATTTGGAAGGGCAAGTCTTTCACTTTGATGAGTGTCATTTTATCATGTTTCCCTTCCATTTCTTGTGTTTTTCTCTGTTTTTTAAATCATGTATTCAGTATAATGTACTTTGATCAAACCCTCCCCAGTCCCTCTCCTCCGATTCTCCCATTGCCTCACCCATTTTCACTTCCTAATTTCATGCTGCTTTTGCTCTCTTCCTCTCTCAACCGATCTCACTTAGTGCTGCCTATGTGGGACTGATACAGAGCCATCAACTGGAGCGGGTGCAGTTTTTCAGGATTTGCATCTCTGAAGCAAACTGACACTCTACACTCACAGCCAGCAGCTTCTTAGCTAGTGGTAGGACTTCATGAGCTGCTCCCCTGTCATGCTGGATAGTTTGAACTTGTGAAGATCTTGTGGACACCATCACAGCCATTGTGAGCTTCTGCATACAATGGTCCATTGTGTCTAAGAACCCCTTGCCTAGTGTTAGATTCAGAAGATTTGATTCTTTCTCTAAAAGTGTTAAAATCCTACATTTTACATTGAACTATCTGATACATTTGAGTTATATACTACACAACATACAAGTCAAGTCCCTATGGATGCCCTTTTAGTCCATTATTTTTATTTAAGAGAATGTCTCTCCTCCATGGTGATTCTGCTGTGTCTTTGTCAAAAGGTAAATTAGATTTATTAGTAGGGCTCTATTTCAGAGTTTGTTATTTATTTTAGTTTTAAAACAATCTTATTATACACACCAATCCCAGTTCCCTATCCCTCCTGTCTTCCCTCTTCCACCACCTCCTTCCCACCCCACCCCCATCTACTTCTCAGAAAGGGTGAGGTCTCCCATGGGAGTCAACTAAGTCTGTCACTTCACCTGAGGCAGGACCAAGGCTGTTTCCCCTGTATCTAGGCTGAGCAAGATAACCCTCCATATGGAATGGGCTCCAAAGACCATGATGGGGAAATGCACAGAGACAGCTGACCTGAGCAAGTGGGAGCTCACTGACTCTGGACTGACAGCTGGGGAACCTGCATAAGACCAAACTAGTCCTTCTGAATGTGAGTGACAGTTGTGTGGCTTGGGCAGTTTGTGGGGTCACTAGAAGTGGAACCAGTATTTATCTCCAGGGTTTGTAATTTTCAAAATTAATCTATATGTTTATTTTTCCATCATTAATATAGTATTGGTTAGTGTGCAGAGATTGCTCCTAGAATCAATAAAATGGATTTATTCTGTTTTTCTTTTCCAAATTTGTTTTAATTGCTTTCGTTTACTTGTGTTTCTGCATAGTGTTAGAACTATCATGTCTGTATCAACAAAAATGTTTCCTGGATTTTTATAGTAAGTGAGCAAAACCCATCAACTTATGGAGAATGGCATCTTCATTGTAGTGAATCATCCAATACATGACAACAGCACATATAATTTCTTTTTAACTCTCCTGATTTATTTCATCATGTTTTGACACTTTCAGCAAGTGAGTCAAAGCATTTACTTAGATATGTACCTAAACCTCTCTCTTTTTTGAGCTGTTATGATATTGCTTCTTTCGTTTTAGTGTTGATATACCTATTGGCAGTATACAGAATTAATGTTGTGTGCCTCTTTTATTCTGTGACTTGGAAGAAACAGCTGTAAATGTTTCTTCAAGAATATAGGCAAAAATTGATGTTACAACTTGAACTAGTTAACAGAATTCTCTAGTGGAAAAAATGTGAGCCCAGAAGTTTATTTTCTATGGCTTTAAGGAATTATGCATTCAGGGTAGGTAAAATGGCTCAGCAGGTAAAGATGCTTGGTGCCAATCTTGAGGATTTGAATTTGATACTCAATACACACACAGTGTAAGAATCAACTCGCATAAGTTCTCTGAATTCCAAAGGTATACCTTGACACATACACAGACACATGTACACAAATACACTAAAGAAATACATAAATAAGTATAAAAGTTAAAAGTTATGAAAACAATTTACTGGATAGTTTTAAAGATATTCAAACAATCTATTTCATATTTAGTCATTTATCTTTTATATTACTAGTAACTTATACTTCCTTCTCTCTTTGTTAACATTGCTACCTGTTCAGCAGTTTTATAAGCAACTCTATATCATTGATTTTCTTGTATTAACATTCTGTCTGTAATTTTATTATTTTCTTAATATTTATTGTTTCCTTTATTTTGCTTGTTTGGGTTGATTTTGTCCGTCTTTTTCTAGGTTCATAAAGTGTGGTTGAAGTGGTTATTAATCATAGCTTTTATGCTTTTTGGAGAATGAGGAATTTATCTTTCAGTACTATCTCAGTGTCCTGTAAATTTTGATACACTGCAGTTTCATTTTTATCAAATTAAAAAGTTATGTTTTCCTTGAGACTTCTTTAATTCACAGATTATTTAGAAATCTGATGTTCAGTTTGTAAATATTTTATGATGCTCTTGTTTTATTTCTGGTGCTGCGGGAGCTCCTTCTGCTCCTTTAGCCAATAGCCTTTGAGATACCAGCCCACTGGGGCATGGTCTCTTTTGCTTTAAAAAGCAGCGGCAGCTCTCCTCTTGCTCTCTTGCTTTGGACTCTGGTTCTGGTTACTAGACTCCTTTCCTGGTCGTGTATAGAGCTGTTGTCTAGGATGGCATTCTGTAAGTTTTTCCCCCTCACATTAATAACCCTTTTAATAATAATTCCAAACTGGTGTGGGATTGTTTCGCACATTATCTGTTATTGACATTTTATTTTACTGGATAAGAGAATTCTTTCTACATGATTTCAATTTTTTAAAGTGTCTTCACATTTGTTTTGTTGTCTAGAGTATGATTAAATTGGGCAAGGTGTCCAATTTAACTGGAAAAATGTTACTTAGATCTGGATCCTGTTGATTAATGAGATTGTTAAATTAGTCTAGATTTTTACTGGTCTGGCTAGTTCTTTCAGTTGCTGACAATGATATTGAAGTCTTCGACAATAACCATGATGATCTACTTTTCCTTTCACTTTTACAGGTTTTTGCTTCAGATATTTTGTCAGATTTTAAATATATTTTTATTTATTAATTTTTATTTATTTTTCTAGTGATGGTGAGTCAACTTAAGATACAGCATCTGCTAGGCAAGTGCTCCACCACTGGCTATTTTCTCAGCCATTGCAATTATGTTTTCTGGCACATAAACACATAATATCACTATGTTTCCATGGGAAATTAACTTATCTATTATTATATAATGTTCTGTCCTATTTCTAGTAAGTGTTTTGTTTCAAAGTCTCCTTGGTGTGATATTAACAGCACTATATATGTTCTTTTAGTTGATATTTGACAAGAGGAGTGAAGCTAGAACCAGAGAACAGAAACCTTGACTAGATTTCATTTGTTCTCAAAGTGAGTTAAGGACAGCAATTGAGGTCAGATGTCTTGCAGGGTGTTCCTAATATATTCACCTTTAAAAGCACACATTAGGAGCACAAAGTGATTGAGAAATTTCACAACAGTCAGCAGACCGAATGCATGGAGTTAGTGATTTAGGCTTGGTTGAATATTTGTGAACAAATAGGAGCATATGCACCTCAAAGAATTATGGCATTTAAAACAAAATCAACATGACTGGAGAAACATAAATATCAATGTAATGATGCCTAATGATATTCTGCTTTACTCATATGTTGGTGCCTTGCCCAATAGTCACCAGAGAGGCTTCATCCAACAACTGGTAGAAGCAGATGCAGAGACCCACAGTCAAACATTAGGCTGAGCTCAGGAAATCCAGCTGAAGAGAGGAAGGAAGGATTGTAGGAACCATAGTGGTCAAGGACATCAGAGGAAACCCACAGATTCAACTAACCTGGGCTCATAGGAGCTCACAGAGACTGAACAAACAACTAGAGAGCCTGAATGGGACTGACCTAGGCCCTCTACATATGTGACAGTTACATAGCTTTGTCTTCTTGTGGGATTCCTAACAGTGAGAACAAGTCTGTCTCTGACTCTTATGCTGGCTTTTTGGATCATGTTCCTCATACCCGGTTGCCTTGCCCAGCCTTAATACAGCCTTAATACAGGTTCTTAGTCTTGTGCAACTTGATAGGGCATGTTTTGTTGATATCCATAGGAGGCCTGACCTTTTCTGAATAGAGTGGATAGGGTTGGGAAGGTGGACTAAAGACAGGAGATGGGGGAAGGGACTGGGAGGAGAGGAGTGAGGGAAACTGCGATCAGGGTAATAAATAAATAAATGAATGAAATATAAAAAAATCAAGTTGCAGAAATTATTGATACTTTCAGGATACAAGTTGAAAAATTTTAAACCCTAGATCTCAAGGTGATGCTGGCTGAGACAAGCAATGTGGTTGTCTCTTTCCAAAAGTGGCCTATGAGAATGACTTCAGGGGTAGTTCCTGTTGTACAAAGGAAATTCAGCCCCTTTCTGAAGTTGGCAATAGAACAGAATTGTCATCACCTTTCTGGTGTTTTTCCACGAGCTTCTCACATCAGCTGACATTTCCCCTGGCAGAGCTCTGCTGAGTTCTTTCACTGCTCATCACGCTGGGGGTTGATGTAACAAACTGTCACTGCCGCTTCATCCTCCAGGACTCTTTTTATTCCCTTCTTGAGAGTCTCAGTGGTGACAGATTTTCTGTCTATCTTCCTATAGCCCCAGATTGTTTTAATTACTGCTTCTGTGTTTTCTTAGATGGTAAACTGTGAAAATGGCCCCTGGTTGTTTAAGTTTCCTACTTTTTATTTTTTTTTTAAAATGAAACAAAGCAAAAATACATGATTGGATGAAAAGGCAATGCATAAGACCTAGGGATCTATTGATTTGTTCATTTATTCAGTAGGAGGGTAATTTATCTGCTGTTCTCACCCTATTTTGACTGTGGGGATTTTAATTAATTCATTAATCAACTAATTAATTTTTAGTTTACATTACTGATAGAGTGTCCGAAGCGAGGAGAAAGATTTTTGTCTTTCACCTTTCTATTTATTTTCTATTTAAAGTTACATCCCTTTTCTGCACTATGTTATTTACACTGAACCAAGCAAGTGGAGATGCGAAGAGAAAGACACAGTGTGAGGTTCCTGAATTGAACTCAGCAGTGAGGCACGGGCCTACACTGGACATCGTGAAATTTATGTTGAGCTCATAAGGAAGATGCTCCGTCAAGTGGAGTGTCCCTACCTATACCATGGGCAGCAACAAAGCAGTTTAACTGGTATGCAGATCTATACATGTGCCAGCACGTGACAGAGGGCTGTGTCTGTTGCAGCTCTTTCATTCATAGAGAAGTCTATTAGCGTCCTTGTTTGTCATCCTTAGTCTTCACTGAAGTGGGAATGTAATCTAATGTAGTGTCTCATCAGTGCAGGAGTTTTCCAAAGTGAATCTGAGTGGAAGGATGCACTGAACTAATGAAATTACGAAAGTGGGAGGAAGGAGGAAAAGTGAGAGATAGTTTTTTTTGGGAGGGGGCATCTTAATGACAAGAGGCATTTTCAGAGAAAGGGTCCATTCTCTAGAATAAAAGGACTTTTTAACTAGCAATATAAGTGAGGTTCACCCCAATATTGGATTTATTTCAGTAAAACCTATCAAGATATCACAAGCCATACTGCTGTGTGGCAAAAAGTTTTTTCACTGATAATATTAAAATAGTGATGAAAGTAGCTCGTTAGTAAGAGATTACTCTTCTCCTTGCTACTGTTCACATCACATCATATATGTGTACACAGACATATTTGTACATATATTAACACATCAATTCTCTAATTCTCATAACAACACTGTATAGAAGATGCTTGCTTACATCACAGTTGAGAAAACAAAGAGGCAAAGTTAACCATGACAAGCTGGTTGTGCCAGAGACTGGTAAGTCTCAAAAATAAACCCAATTTTAGAAGTTTTAGGCATCTTTTTTCCCTGTATAAAGATGGAATTCTTTCTGCCTAGCTGCAAATACCCTGCCACTTCTGTACAGGCAATCTAAATATGTCATTGCTCATGAGCTATTTGTACTAACGATCACACTTTGTTAGAATGACACATTTGACAATGTGCTAAATAGCCCTCCACTAAGAATAGCCCTCTGGATGAATCAACTTGCAGGATGGAAGGCTTGTTCTGGTTAAATCAGTTCTAATCTTGACTTCCTTTTCTTCTTCTGCAGCTCTCTGCCAACTTTGGAAGCTCCTGTTTCTATCCTGGGTTGCTACCTCCTTTTCTGCCTTGAAGCTTGGTTACTCTTCCATTAAACGGCAAACAGCAGCTTCAGCATCAGGGACAGCGTGTTTTAATGAAGTGGTAATGGGACGGAGAGTCAGACAGGTCTTGATTAAAACAGAGTACTTTGATTAAAGATTACAGCCCGTTCCCGTTTCTTCATGCAATTCTGATTTTCCTTCTGGTTATAAAGCTTCTTCCCAGTTATAGATGACTGCAGTGTAGTTTGTATATGCTGCTCCTCCAAATAGCTTTTAATTAGACATTTAAATTAGACTGGTGCCAGTTCACTGAATTCAGAATTTTTATATTTCTCCAATCCAATTATTAGTTGTTTTAATTCACCAGTTCATGGCTTGTCATTTATTTTAATATTACTTACTAATACATTAAAACTATAATTCCTAGATTTTTCTCACTATGAAGATAATTTATAAATGTCAGAAATAAAGAAAAAAATTCTAAAGAACCAAATTCAAAACAAATAAAATTAAGGAAAACTGGCTTAAGGCATCCACTCCATAATCAGAACTTAGGTGCCCGGTAGCCTGATGAGGAGGAAGGATCAAAACCATTGAAATTTGAAGGAAAGCACACAGGCAAACCGCAGAGATTTCCTTTTCCCTTTGGTCAGGGTAAGAGTGTCATCTCACATCCTGATGAGATGTGGAATTTTATGGACCCACTCCAGGCTCTCCACTGGTCAGAACCGTGTTTCAGTCACAGACTGGGTGAGTCTTTCCGGGAAAAGGGAGACAGGGCCATGAGGTGAGGTGAGGGGTTAAGCAGATGGAAGAACATTTCCTGAATGTTGCACTTGAGACATAGTTGTGGGTCCCCACTGAATACCCTCAAAATTGTTACAAAGTATTACTATTATTTTCTGCATTTATAAGGAAGAAATGAGGCAAATAGGATGGCAAAGTTTGAATCCAAGCTCTCTGTCTCCTGAATTTTTACTCTCTACACTTACCCGCAACTGTCATACAACATGATAAAGTGGGAAAAAAATATCCAGCTGGCCTGAGATGTCAAGCCTAGTCATTATAAATGGTTGCAGTTCTTGGATAATATTGTAACCGTTGTGAGTATTCAATATGAACACTGTTTCCATGCTGAGCTCAATGACAAAACACTACAGTGAAGAGAAACTGAGGAATTAGCACACACCTTTGAGGCGATCGGCAAAAGTGGCTGAATTTAAGAGCCAAGAGTTGGGACCAATGTCCTCTTTCATATACTGGAATAAGAAGAGACAACAACATGCTCACACACCTTTGCCACAAATCTCATGACAGGGATCTTTTCTATCCTTCACTCCCAGTTGCCAATTTTGTGACACAATAACAGGAAAGAAGTCAAGAGATAAATCCTGAAGCAGTTTGTCACTCATCAATTCAGAGACCCCACTCACTTTTGTTATACCCTGGACCTTGATTTGAGGTGCATAGAATTGGGAATTAGGAGTTGGAGAAAATCAAAGAGACCAGTCAGGGTGCTTCAATAGAGTAAAGGACCTTTTCCCCTTTTGCTTCAGTGCCCAACAGTGGCTCTACCATTTATCTTGAGATGTGATTGCTCATCTTCTTTGCATTTGCTCAACCACATATGATGGGTGAAAGAAAGTATCTCAATAGGAAGATGTAATTGTCACTATAGAGGTACAGAAAACAGCTACAACAAACAACCACTTGGGTCTTTATGATGCTTCATGCTCTGCCTCAAAGAATCCAACATGTAAGAGTGAACATAAAGTTTGTCTATAATTGAATGTAAGACTGACGCCTGAAGGTCACATGTAGGGGCAAATGGCGTGTATCTACTAGTAACAGTTGCCAAGGTCTTTTAAAAACTATTTTTAAAACATAACATAGAAAGTTTTAGGTATTACAGCACTTTTTAACAAAGTGTGTTTTAATATTTTTTTTCATCTCTTCTACTCTAAGATACCCCTAACCACCAGTCTCTTTTCTTTTGGATTATCTCATGTAGTCTTTGCCCATCATATCCTTCCTCATCACCTACGTATTTATCTTCCCTTTATTTCCTCTACAATATTTTATCCACATTTACATGTATTCATATATATATTCATACATGTGGCTTGGAATTATTTATGACAAAGTGTGACAAAGGACATGTGGCATTTGTCTGAGTTTTGGTTATTTTACTTATTCTTTCCAAGTCCATCCATTTTTATTCAAACTTCACTTCTCTTTAAAAGTAGTTTCAATATAAGGATTTGAATTATGTACAAAATAGAGGTTTGGGGTAGTAGTTAGTGAAATGTCATGTGTAGTCTTAGTGAAAGAAGAGCTTCATATGTCTAGTGTGAAAGCTGAATGGTGTCATGGTCCATCTCTGTCCTCTACATGGTTTTAATTATTGGAGAAAGGAGGCTACCAATGAGGCAAACTTAGCCAATTAGGTGATCTCTCCCAGGATCCAAGGACACACACAATAAGCACAGCACGAACCCAGTGGGATACATATACTGGATCCATGATAAAGGCGGTGTTATGACTAGAGTTTTACAGACAGGAGACTACAGTCATTCCTCTTGCTTTCTACTCTGTCCTAATTTTAGGTTCTGCCACCTGGATTCTAACCAACCACTAATGCTTTGGGTCTCAAATATTTTTCTGACATAATCCCTATTATTTAAAGTAAACAGAATCAATGTTTAGTGCTGGTATTACATAATGCTAAGTCACTAATTCTGATATTGTCTCCAGTAGTGGTTTAATTGTGGAAACAGACACAGTCACACAGTAGTCCTTTGGGGGTGTTGTTATAAAGGACATACAAGCAAAGTTTGTCCTTGATTTCAGAATTCCTCCTACAGCCTCATATTGCACAGGTATTTGTGACAATAGCCAACCTGACTTTTATTCATACTAACGTGCATCAATAAGACTTTGAAAGGCATGGAGATCTTTAAATTTCCTATGGTGTGAGATAAGGTTCTTTCTCATTACTCTAAGAATAGCTCAGCCTCCAAAGCCATTCAGAAATCTACAGAGGGAGAGCTGGCTAGCAGGGCTTGCAATAAACTCTTATTAACACTATCAAATATAATCTGTTTTTGTCTTGACCTCACTTTAGATTCTCAGCAGGTATAATGGACAGATTTGTAGGGTTTCTTTTTCCCTTTTAAAAGACTAGATAAATGTACCCTTTCTCTCATCAGATTATAAATGTCCAATGTAAATGGAAAGTTCATTGCATTCCTTGATAACAGACGTAATCTCCCCAATGGATGCCCCTCTGTCAGAAGACATACGAGATAGTCCCAGAGATTGTTTTCAGTTAGAATTGGTTCAGAATAAGTTTAATTTCCCAGTCTGTGCACCTTAACCTCTCTCTGGTTAATGCAATAAAAAAATGTATCCACTTTCAATGTAGAAAAGAAGCATGCTTTCTCCTTCTTCCAGCTACACTTGACCGTGTTGGCCCTCTAAAGCTTCTTGTGATTGGTTCCAGTGTGCACGTCTTCCAATTAGATTATGCACTCTTATTTCTTTTGGTAGGTGATTGGCTAAGAATCATGAGGGAAAGAATTAGAGACAATCAGGGACACTGCTAGTAGAGCAATGGCAACAATGATGAGCCTAGATTGAAAGTACAAGTAAAATAAAATCAAAATAGAGGCCACTGGCTATATTCGGCACCTTATACATTTCTGTGTATATTCATTCTTGACATCTCAGGCTTTCTGTTTGACACATGAGAAAAGCAAGGCACCCACAGTATCACGAAGTCTGACTCAAGTCACACAGCCAAACAGTAGCAGTGGTGGATTGGGACAGTTGCTTCAGGGCTTATTCCTTTGCTAGGATGGAAATGGGGCCTAGAGAGAAGATGAGATTCAAACTGTAACTCCAGAGCCGTAGCTCCAGGATTGCTCTTTCCTGGCTTCTTGTGTTGGAAAGACTAAGACATTTTTTTCCATCTGTGAAATACTAGTAATAGCTCCTTTGATTTGAGATGAGGTAAGTTAGATGAAATAATTTTATTGTATTTTAGCAATTAGTAAATACCGTGGTGCAGTTTGTCTGTTGTTGGACTTTACAGTGAAATCCCATCATGAATCTGAAGTTGAAATGTCTAATTTTCTTTAATTTAGTAGTAGGACTTTCAAATCCATGTGAGTTGTTTTAATTGCATAGTACCCATTTTATTCTCTTAAAGCTTTTTTTTTTAATTGAAAAAAGATTCTTTTTTCATCCCAACCACAGTTTCTCCTTTCTCCACTCTTTCTATCCTCCCACCTTCCATTTCCCCCAGATCCTCTCCCCATTAGTTTCCTCTTTAGAAAGGAGCAGGTCTCCAAGAGAAGATAGCCGCACAGAACAAAACAAGGTATAATAAGACAAAGCAAAAGCCCTCATATCAAGGCTAGACAAGGAATCCAATAGGAAGAAAGAGTCCCAAGAGCAGGCAAAAAGCCAGAGACACACCTTCCCCCAAATACCAACTTAACAGCTATAAAATATACATAGGGGACCTGGTACAGACCCAATCAGTCCTCGTGTTTACTGGCTCAGTCTCTGTGGACCCATGGAAGCACTGCTGAGTTTATTCGGGGCGCTATGTTCTCCTGGCATTCTCTATTCCCTCTGACTCTTTTCTACCCCTCTTCCGCAGGGTTCCCAGTCTCCAAGGGGAGGGACCTGGAGAAGAATTGCTATTCACCTATCCAAGGATATGTATACTAGTGCTTTATAAATTATTAGGGTTGGAAAATCTTAGGTTCACTATTGTTACATTTTCAGATAAATAAGAAGGGTAAAGTATTTGCTATTGTCAGAGAGATTTCTAGTTTACTAAAACTTAGTTTCTGAATCTCCATCTATTGGTTTGAAAAATGATAGAGGATTCACTTTATGAATATATTTAAGTTATGTGGAGCTATGACCGGTAATTTGAGGTGGCAGTAATGGTCGCTGGATATAACTATAGTTGTTTTCAAAAGTGCAACCAATTCTACTATTCTACAGAGTTTCATATAAAATGTTAAACCATTGAAATCAGTTTGTGAAACACTGTACAAGCCCCAGAGGTGTTAATTACCACTTTGTGGGACACAGTACTCAAATGTCTGACAAGCCTGTGAAGGAGGCAAGCAACTGCATTAGTCACTTGGAAAATGACACAGCTCTTCATTAACTAGCATGCAACAAATAAATAAAACAGAAAATAAGAGAGGAATAATAAACACTAAGTGAATTCCATGGATAACAGTGCTGAGGATGTAGGACAGGGGAATTTCTGTAATATGATGCTGAGATGTGAAATGGGCTGGCCACTTTGGAAACTGATAGTTTACAAAAGTTGAGGGCGTGAATACTTTATGATCTAACAAATTCTCTCCTAAGCATATCTCTAGTCAAATACATACACATAAAAAAGACATCTATAGAAATTTATATCATGACTTCCATAGAGGTTTCCTCTGGAGATATAGCAAATCATCTTTATTTGAAAAAAGTGATAATGCTGGGTGGTGGTGGCATGCTCCTTTAAGCCCAGCACACAGGAGGCAGAGACAGACAGATCTCTGTGAGTTCGAGGCCAACCTGGTCTACAAGAGCTAGTTCTAGGACAGCTAGGGTTGTTATACAGAGAAACTCTGTCTTAAAAACCAAAAAAGATAATGAATTGTGATATATTTATACAATGGAACGATATCTAGAAACGAGTAAACGCAAACTAGTACTGCAAGCAGAGGTATAAATACATCTCAAAACCTTATATTCAATGAATGGATTCAGGCAAAGGAATAAACTACATATGATTTCATTCAAACAAAAATTAAAAATGAATTTATTATGTTAGAAGTCAAAGTAGAGGTTTTTTCTTTTCTCTCTCTCTCTTTTTTTTTTTTTTGGCGAGATGAGAAGGAAGAATCAAGGATATGGTGACTGGTTGTCCTCCACAATCTTGTTACTGATTCCATAACTAAGTTTAGTTTGTGAAAATTTATCGGACCATTTGTTTATGACCTGTGTAATTTTATAGTTGTAGACATGTGCAACAAATTGTAACTTTCAGTAAAATGCCAGGGCTAGAAATGTTTAGGAAAATAACAGTCAACTGTACACAGATTATGATGAAAATGTTTTTCATCATTCACACATTACTTCCACTTAGCCTAACACCTGCTGCACATCTGCACTCCCCAAGGGACTCAGTAGGTTAAACAACCAAGATGTCAAAGTGAATCATAGCAGTAGGAGAGTAAATGGGATACATAAGTCAGGAAGGGAAAAAGAGGGAAAGATAAGCTTTCAGTCAACACAAAAATAAATAGGTGAGTTGATAGGGGGAGTAAGGAAAGTGAAAATGACTTTAGGTGGGCGAGGAAGGCAGATTGCGCAGTGGAGCTTATCACGTGGTGAGTGAACTGATGCACTACTAAAGTGAACAATGGCTTAGACCAATGTAAGGGACAAGGTTGGGAAGCTGGGGAGTTCTCTGTTTCTAATAAAGCACATTGCTATCAATAGCTGTCTCTGCTAGCACTCTGTGAATCTGTCTCATGCACTTCTTTTTAAAAGACTGAGCAAGAAAACTAGAAAGAGAGACGGGGGAGGGAAAAGAGGAGCTGAGAAGAAACGGGAGGAGAGGATAGATAGATCTCACAATGATATTTTACCTCTGCTAGAATGAGTGTGGAGAGTTGGCTTTATGGCAAGGAAAGTGCTTTAGGTAAATGCAACGCATCTCTAGGCATCAACATTTAATACTCAAGCAAGGCCTGAGGTGGGTGGCAGGTCTCATTTATGCATGGAACCTTAGATTTGGAGAGTTCCACACACTAGCCTATAATCTTAGTAGTTTAAGGCAGACCCCAGCTTTGAGCACTCTTCTGTCTAGGTAAACTTTCATGCTTTCCATGAAAACAAATACCATCTGTGGAAATAGCTCTGATTCTCCTGCTTTATGTTGTTTATAAAATACATATAAGCATGCAATAACAATTCATGAAAAAGTCCACGAATGTAAAAGATAACAGGGAGTGAGTATATGGGAGGGTTTGGAGGGAGGAAAGGGAAAGATAAATGCTGTAATAATTGTAATATAATCTCAAGATAAAACTAAAAATATGTAAAAAGAAGGATGAAATACTTACAGAGGTCTTCTATAAGGGCTGGGTTCAGACCGTAAAGGGTGTACCGAGTGCTAAAGACCCCAACAGGTAAGCATTAGTGAGTGCACTGTGCACATTTCCATGTTTCTGGTCCTAAAAGAGTGGAAGGCCTCCAATTACAGGCCCTTTTATGGATCCATCTCATACTAACATAACAGTTTCTTATACACTCATGTTACCACCTTTCTTAAGAAGAATTATACCTTTAAAGATGCTAAAATGATATAATCTCCAGCACATGTCAGTACCCATGGAATGCTAATAGTGTAGCGAGTGCAGTGAGTAGAGGAGGTGGCATAGAATAAATACTACTTGACTTACAGCAGATGTATATTAATGTATATTTTTATTCCTTGTATAGTTTTTGTGAATGGAATACTACAGGGAATAGAGTTTGTTCTGTGTTCTTTTCTTTACTATGGTGTTTAAATAATTGGTTTCTATTGTGGCAGTTAGTGATGATGCATCCTCCTTGGACAACCCATCGATTCGTCTTTCTGGTTATAAGCCTTCTCATTTGATGATATTGTGAACGGTGTTTTTGTGACTATCCTAGACATGTTTTACCTAGAATCTTACATCTATGAATCTTGTTCCCTACAGCTTCAGCACAAAGCTGACACATATTGCTAGTCAAGTACATACTTGAAATTCCTTCGTTAACTTCAGAAGGCATGTTGACACTCTCCAACTACTAAAAATGTCAAGGTAACTACGCATTTATAACAGTCTTATTCTGATTGCTTAACCTAGAGTACAAACCTTCTCTGCTAGCTTCATTTTCATCAAAGAATATAACATCTCTGCCCTGTTTGTGAAAGCATACTTGAAGATTTTTAATTGTAATTCTCCATGACAGATTAATCTTCCTGCATGCCCTATGATTTACAATCAAGTAGAAAAATTAAATTGCAGAAACAATTGCCTGTATGTAGGTGAAGGAGAAAGTATTTTTCTCTTTATGGCTTTTCAATATGCAATTTATATTACAATGCACTTAAAATAATTCTTAGGCTTTTTGTTTGTTTTTACATTATTTTATATGTATGACTGTTTTGCTCACATGTGTGTCTGTGCACTAAGTGTGTCCCTGGTGCCCATGAAGGTCAGGCAAGGGTGTTGGATAACCTAGAAATAAAGCTATGGGTGATTGTGAGCAGACATGTTAATTCTGGAAATCAAATCAGGGTATTCTGCAAGAACAACAAGCATTTTTAACCACTGAGACATCTGTCCAGGCCCTATTCTTACATTCTTAAAGGAGAATAGAAACTATATGAATAAGAGGAGACCTACTTAATTATATTTAGTGGTAACACACTTAAAATGTGATATGAAAAGAAACTTGATTGCAAAAGATGAAAAAACTATTTCTTATTTAAAGAATAAACTTTTTTTAGGTACTCCTGAACACTTAAGAATTTTTCCCTTAATTTTAAGAGTTGAGGAGTACAATTAGTGTCAAATCACTTTTCATTTTTGTTAAATAAGCTATGGTAAAACCAAACACACAAATGATCAAAAAATGAAGAAAACAATAGAAAAGAAGAGAATTTTAGACAGTCACTTGAAATGAAAAGTTAGTAAAAGCTGGAAATTAAATTTTATTAAAATGCTACATGGTTAACATGCGCCATGGCAGATTTTGACCTGGAAGTATTAGATTTCTACCTGGAGAAATTTTAGAATTTTTAAAGTATTAGATACACACCCATAACACAGGTACACACATTCATCCATATGTGCTCATTCAAGCACACATACACTTACATGTGAGCACACACAATTTTTTTCCTTTATTAGAGTTGCCATGGTCATGTGTCTCTCACAGCAATAAAAACCCTAAGACAGGTACCATGATATCAAGAGAAGAAAGGTGAGGGCTCTCATCTTAAACCACAAGCACAAAGCATCTGGAAACAGATGGCCTGAGTCTCTAAACTCCCGAGGCCCTCCTCCAGTAATAGATCTCCTTCAACAAGACCACACCTCCTAAATCTTTCCCAATCCTGCCACCAACTGCAGACGAAGAGTTCAAATACATGGTCTTATGGGGGAGGGCATTATATTTCAAACCCAGACAGTTCTCATTATACCAAGCAGTTATTTGCTTTATAAAGTCGCTACTACCCGAGAATTAGCAAATATTGAACCACGGCTCCTAGAGGACGATAGGGATAGATTCCTGTATGCACTGCTGCAACATTTTGATCAATGTGCTGTCTGTGTTAATTGGGTTCATTTAGCAGTATGCTTATGAAAAAGCCGGTCCTGTCACAGATGATGCCGGCTTTCATATAAACCTTTACTGTATTGCATTTATCAAATTCTTTAAAAACCTTTGTTCACAATGTCTTGAACCTGCAGAAGCTCCAATATTTTTTTATGCCGTGTCACCTTTGGAAACATGCAAATCAGCTAGCACTAGGCAGGGATGATTTGACATTTTTTCCTGGTTCTGGATAATAGGACAATAAAATTTTTTGTCTTTCAATTTTAGACTAATGCTTTCTACTCTGCGTTTTCTAATTAGTGGCTGTCTTATAAACGTATACGTTTACAAATGTATATTTGTTACTATCTTTCCATGTTTCTTCGCATGCTATGGCTATTTCTTCAGCGCTTTCTGGAGCAGTTTCACATAGGAAGTGGAAATCTACACCTTCTTTTGGATGTACCATCCTGTTGAGTTTTTATTAAATTCATAGCACTATAACTTGTGACTGAATAAAGCTCATCCAACACATACATTTTCCATATTCTTTTATTTTTTTCCATTAAAAAATTACATTTCCTCCCCTTCTCCCAGTCCCCTCCCGCTCCCCCCTCCCTCCTCCTGCTTCCTTAAAAGAGGGAATGGTACCCTGCCCTGTGGGAAGTCCAAGGCCCTCCCCCCTCCATCCCAGCCTAGGAAGGTGTGCATCCAAATAGACTAGGTTTCCAAAAAGATAATACATGCAGAAGAGATAGGTCCTAGTGTCATTGTTGATGGCTTCTCAGTCTGCCCCCATTGGCAGCCACATTCAGAGAGTCCGGTTTGATCATATGCTTGTTCAGTCCCAGTCCAGCTGGCTTTGGTGAACTCCCATTAGTTCAGGCACACTGTCTCAGTGGGTGGACCAGCCCCTCACTGTCCTAACTTCCTTGCTCATCTTCTCCAACCTTCTGCTCTTCAACTGGACCTTGGGAGCTCAGTCCATTGCTCTGAAGTGAATGTGGGTCTCTGTCTCTATCTCCATCCATTGGACAAAATTTCTATGGTGGTGATCAAGATATTCAAGAAACAAGATGGCCAGGCAAAAGTTGGAAGCACAGGGGAGGAGAGAGAGGTGGGGGTAGGGGGGCTGGGGAAGGGGAGAGGGGGAAGGAGAAGGGAGAAGGGAAGGACTGGGGAGAGCTGGGGGAGTGGGAGAGCGGAGATGGAGGAAAGGTGGATATTGGAGAAGGGAATAAGATATCTACGTTAAGGGAGTCATTTTAGGACTGGCAAGATACTTGGCTCTAAAGGGGATCCCAGGTGTCCACGGGGATGTCCCCAGCTAGGTACTTGGGCAGCAGAGGAGAGGGTGCCAGAACTAGCCTTGTCCCATAGTCACATTGATGAATATCTTGATCAACACATACATTTTTACCAGAAGACATAGTTAGCCTTCCTGGACTCGGAGACACTAAACAGTGTTTTGGCACCATGCTGAAGGCCATAGTAAAGCAAAAGAATCAGCAAAAGTACAATAATGAGACAAACATGGCTCCAAATAGAGTTCTAGGAAAACAGCTGCTTAGATGGCGCATGAAACAAGAAGACAAAGTACTGCCATGCTTGATTTCAGCTTGAAATCTTCAATTTACACAGCTCCAGAATTTCATTACTTTCGATATCCCCGTGAACGACCGTGAGAGTTCCATGAGTTTGTGGTTATTGACTGGTTTCAGGGAGTAGATAGAGTTTTGAATACAGAAACCATAAATAATGAGGCTCAAGTGTATGTTTGCTTTACTTGGTTCTTAATATATCAGTTCTGGATAATTCAAATAGAATTTGTTTTGAGTTCTCATGCGCTCAAAGGGAAACTACTTTGGAATGCTTATTGGTACTGGAAGATACCTTTCCCCTTAACTCTATGTTGGTATATCTCTCATCCCCTATAATATTTTAAAATATGTATTTATTTTATCTTTTGAGATTATAATGAAGTTATGTTATTCCATTCTTCCCCTCTCACAAACCACTACATAGCGTTCTCCTTGCTCATTTTCAAATTTATAGCCTCTTTTCTTCACAAATCATTGGTAGATGTCTTTTTGTTCTAATCCTCAAGTGCTATATTTTAAGTAAAAGCTTTGGAATATGTCAAGAAATTTTGGTTTTAAATCTTATTCCTAGTATATATATTTTTTAGGTATGCTATTTTGGCAAACTACCCAACCTCAAGGGAATTTAATCTCTTTGCTCAATATATATAGCAATACTTTTTTCTATCAATACTTGAAGAATTATAAATAAAAAATGTTCACCTGCTATTTACTAGATAATAATTAATTTTTATCTAGATTGTTAAATATTTTATTAGGATTCATATAAATTACAGGGTTAAAAATGTGGGTCCAGGAGTGTCACTTACCTGCTCCTACAAGTTTTCAGTGTGAAGTTGTAAATGTAGGGTTGTGGTGAGGTGCCTTCCAGCATGAGTCCCTGAGTAGCCACGTGGAGCAGAACATTAACTGATACATTCCGTGGCAAGGGAGTGAAGAAAACTATGTTGTGTTCTGACAGTCTCATAGCTTAATTCTGTGATGGCAGTAGTGTATCACAGAACAGATTAGGAGATTCTGGAATTAATTAACTTCTGTTCAAGACGAGAGCCCCCAAGTCTGTGACATTCTCTGGTAGAAAATGACTGCAGCAGTTCTATAAATAGGAAAATGGAGGGTAAACTTGCGAGAACTTAGAGAAGAATACAGTATTCTCCGTACATATCAATGGAAGGGGCAAGGTGTGTGCCAAACAGGTGTTGTCATAAGAAGGGAAAGACTCAAGGAGGAATTTAATTTGTGGTAAAATTTAACACATGGATAAGGGTAGATGGAAATGATAGTATGCTAGGAGAATGTTTCAGGTACAGAACTATGAGCATGAAATTTCACAGAATTTAATGAATGATTCAATAATCTAAATATATGTGGAAATGTTTCAGCTCTTCCACTGCTGTTGACTGCGATGGTCCTATACAGTTCATTTATTGACAATGTTGTATTGGCCACCCTGGTATGATCTCCCCCAAACACGTGGTTATGCATTCCTCTCGTCTGCCTGGTTATCCATAGCATGTGCATAGTTTCAAACCAGGTTCCTCTTCATGAAGCACTGGGAATTTACCCTTCCATGGGTAAAGAGAGTGGCTTGCTTCTGTGGCAGCAGTAGTTGAGAGAAGATGGCAAGGCTTGATGGGAGAGGAAAGGTCTCAGGAGCTGCAGGAGATGCAGGCTCTAGGTTTTCTTCACAATTTTCACTGGGCCTCCAGGGGTCAGTCTCGTTTCTGCTTCCTAACTGCTTCGAGGGGAAAACCGAAACAAAGGCAATTCTTTTAAAATGGACAGAGCATTATTTCCCATTTGCTTGCATTCAGGAGGCTTCTGAAATTTTATTTCTTTATTGAGAAATAGACCTGGGACTTTTGTTTAGAGCAGAAAGGACAATATGGGTGATGGAAGAAATTATATTTTACCCTTCTAGCCTGGTATGCTCAGCTGGCACCAGAATCAAATCTTTCTCAGGAACCACACAGCCTCCTAATGCTTGTATTATGTTTAGAGAGGCCACGCACAATGATGGATTGTCATTCACTAAAGAAGTCAGTAGCTCCAGAATTAAAAAGAAAAAGGAAAAGAACTTGGAACTTGGAAAAGAAGAGAGTTCTTCCAAATAGTCAAAATAGCAAGCAAATTTTTCTTAAGATATTTGTCTTATGACAAAGATAGCAGTCTTTGTAGCTATTCACAATAGTCAGCAGACAGGAAAAATCTGTGCTTCTGACGGTTTATGAAGTTCAGTCTTTGGAAATGGGACAGTAAAACTTGGTTCTAACCTAGTAACCAAAGCTATGTAATTAATTAGTTCACACAGTTTCTGGAAGAAAATGGCGTTGCTGTGTTCCAGTAATAATCCCAGTTGTTGAGTTATCAGCAAACTGCAGTGCCTCTCTCAGGGGAACAGGACCCCGTAATTTAACAAATCACTGTGTTTTGGGCTTTGACATTGCACAGGCTTTTCCACTTCCATCTGCTCCTCTGCTTCATTAGCATTTTATTGTTGCTACAGTCAGAAACATTTTGATAGTTTTTCTCCCCCTAAAATAATGTACCATTAGCTATCTTCTGTCATCCCTTTTGGATATCTAAAAATGGAATGCCCATTCCAATGCTACATAGCTTTTAAGGAGTATTATTTTGGATATTTTCTCCAAGAGTCCAAGGTGGCTACCTTTGGCTAAATTATAAATTATTGCCTTGTGTATGAAAACAAATATTCAAAGCTTATTTCACATAGGAAATTTTTATGAAAAAGAGAAATGTTCTTTTATATTGTTAAATCATCTTTTTATCAGATCAGAGCATGATAAAAATTCAGTGTGTTCACTTGCAAATGCACATACACATAATGTCCACAAATAACCATACTCTTTTTAGTCTAGTATACACACAATGATCCAAATATAACATACACCATTCACATACACTCAACATTCCATAAGTGCAAAAATCCCAGTAGTCTAAACACAAACACATACACTTTGTCCATAAATACATATATATCATCACATGAATGTACTTTACTGAATGATGCAAGTACATACTATATAACCACAATATCAACCTTGTGTTTATCACCCACTATACTCACATACAGTTTTCTGTCCTAACACTACACACATATAAATTTATATACTGCACATATTTTCATATATTACATATTTATACAATGAACGTGCATACACAGTATCCATATACCCAATTCCCCCTCCTTGCATCTCTAGCCTATTGATGAATGATACAATTAACCCACCAAGAATGCTAGAGGCAAACATCTGTAAATAAAACCAAGGAAAAACATATTCAAGAAACTATAATGGAGCATATTTTGGAACAGATTTTGTGATCATTAGTATTGATTAGCAGCTTCCTGGATGTAGAATCACCTAGGAGACATATCTCTGACTGTGTTTATGTTTCCAGAGAGGATTGCCTAGGAGGGGAAAATTCATAGTGAATCCAAAGGACAGCCCAGCTAAAAAGAGGTCTGCAGAAGATGCAGCCTACTATTCCTTACATTTGAATGGATGCACCTGTCATTACTGACACCACACTGACTGTGATGTGCTCAGTCTTTAGACTTCCACTGTGTGTGAGTACCACCAACTCTCTAGGCTTCTGGTGCTGGATTGGGACTGCCAAGGCATCTAGTTTCACGGACTGCATAGTTATGGGATTCTCTGCTTCCCTAGCATGCATAAGGATATTGTTGAAGTGCTCAGACTCTGTTGCAGCAGCTGATCTAATAAATGCTGACCTCCTACTCTGTTCCTCTAGACAACCATGTTTAACAAAGATTTCTAAGACAATTGGAGAAATTTTAACAATCTTCAAGTATTAGTTTTAATGTAGTAACTCTCCTTTGTTGTCATGTTGTATCTGTAAACACGCAGTCCTACTCTTCCTCAGGTGAGGTGAAAGGCCAAGATCAGAGGATCAAAATGAAGCCAAAATTTAACCTGCACACAAACACACAGAGGCACATGCAGATATGGAGGAAGGCACCATTCGTTATGAAATATACTTGTAGTATAGTATTTTGAAAGAAAGAGACCTCTTTGGTTTTCCCTCATTGATAAGGTTGAAGCAGGCTGCTGTCAAATGCCTTCTAGAACAGTGGGGTCCACATCCTGAGACAGTGTGCAGTTCCTTCAGGAGGACAGTGGCCTGCGTGGTACCTCTGAAAGACTAAAGCAGTGTTGACATGGTGAGAACAGCCCTTCACAGTAGGCCAGGCATCCCCTGGACACACAGCACGCACGCTCACGTTGTTTTGAAAATGTATTTTCTCACTGTCACCTTTACAAATGGTTCTAAATACATTGCAGATGGCTGTCAGGAGTGTGAGTGTGAAGCTCAAACCCAGAGTGACATCTGACTTCACAAGTCTAAGGGCTGTCTGAAGGTGGCCTTGACTGGAAATCGATTCACAGAAAATGCTTTGAAACCCATGTAACTTTTAAAGTCATGTTTCCTCTCACCTTTGTCCCTGACCCCTCCTGGTTTTCTCACCCTTCTAATTTGCTTGTTTTTTTTTCTCCCATCCTTCCCTCTCAATTTTTCTTTCCCAAAGTATTTCTTTTCTTCCTGTGATGTACTTAGTAATTTTTCATCTTTTAAGTTTTTAGTGTTTGTAATTATTATTATTTTTTGTGTTTGTGTGTGCGTGTGTGTGTGTGTGTGTGTGTGTGTGTGTGTGTGTGTGTGTGTGTAGGTCAGAGGGCATACTTATTTTGGTAGTTGGTTCTCAGCCTTCCCTTTGGTGAGGAGAAGTCTCTTTTGTTTCTGATGGTCTGTATAAGAGAATGGCTGAACCAATAGCTTTTGCCCATTTCACTTCTCACTGTGTGAGTCTTGGGGTTATAGCTGCAACCCTGTATTCATCTTTTTATGTGGGTTTTGAGAATTAAACTCAGTTGCTCAGGCTTTTACTGCATAAATTTTAACCACTCAGCAGTCCCCTTTTAGCTTTTTAAATAACAACAACAACAACAATACGTACACATACACAATTTTTTGGAGAGGATGTGAGGCAATCCCCTAGTTAAGTCTAAGTCATAACTCTTGGTTGTCTAGTTTAATGCAAAATCATGTTTCAAAGCTGTTAGATGTCTAAGGAACTAAGAGGCATCACATATAGATATTTATCCAGGTCTTCTGTTTTTTTTTTCCTATTTTATCTGATAAGTAGATTTTTACTTCATAAGTTCACTGAAGACTGGCTGATGACAGTTTAGATATAAATATTCAGGCTGCTAATTTCTTCACCTAAACCATGATTAAAAACCATGAAGCTTATCTCCCATGCACTATTGTAATGATTTACCATTTGAGAGAGCAAAATTTGTGTTCTTCAACTTCACTTAAGCAAGTTTACATTCACACGTACCCTTTGTAATCTGGTTCTAATTCCCTAGTGTTTCGCTTTCTAAACCCTCAAATTGAATGACATATATCTAAATCATAGGTTTTACTTTCCCTTGGGTGTCCCCATCTGGGAAGCCTAGCTATTCTTGAAGTCCACAATACAATTCTAGGTGTTGAGAGAAACTTATGGCACCTTACTATGGAATCCATAGCACGTGATTTGCTGCTGTTTATTTTAACAGCCATAGGAAGGAGTGGTACCACTCATCGTGGAGTACGGCCTAGTTCCTTGTTCTGCCAGGAAGTCAGATCTCAAAAAATAGACTGTGGGGCCACTGGCATTGAGACCAGAATTTGTCCCTACTGTGTGTACTGACTTTTTGGAACCTATTCTCTTTGGATACCTTCCTGAGTCTAGATTTGGTGGGGAGGGCCTTGGTCCTGCCTTAAAGTAATGAACTAGACTTTGTTGAATTCTCATGGGAAGATTTACCCTCTCTGAGGAGTGGATGGGATGAAGTAGCAGGAGAAGGTGGAGGGAACAGGAGGAGGGGAGGGAGTGGAAACTGGGATTAGTACATAAAATGAGAAAAGATATATTTTTAAATAAATAAATTTAAACACACACACACACACACACACTCACAAAGAATGGTGCTAGAGGCGCTGGGGAGATGGCTCAGTGGTTAAGAGCACTGGCTGCTCTTTCAGAGGTCCTGAGTTCGATTCCCAGCAACCACATGGTGGCTCACAACCATCTGAAATGAGATCTGGCGCCCTCTTCTGGCGTGCGGGCATACATAGAGGCAGAATGTTGTATACATAATAAATAAATAAATCTTTAAAAAAAATGAACGGTGCTGGAAATATAGCAAAGTGATGGCCCTTTGTTGCTTTTGCCTGCTTTGCACCTACTTCTTGTTTAATTAATACATAGGGTTGCTTTTCGGGGGGAGGAGGGGTTCACATTTTTGTGATTCAAATAGCATGTGATCTGACCTAGTCAATTGGATTGATAGTCTCTCTAGAACTAGATATTTGGTCTAATTGAGTTTACTAGAGATAATCCCAGAAATTTTTGCTTGAATTATTAGAAATAAGTTTGTTCCTTTGCTAAGGTGAGGAAAGAACTAGGTATGAAGTCTGGATCTGCTGATGGACCCCATCACAGCCTCCTACTCAGGAGGTTTGGTCTCCAATGATGCTTATGCAGAAGAAAGAACCAACAGAAAAAGGTGAGCCAGATTCTAAATGACACATTTGAGCTAGAAACATTTGATGTACCTTTCATCATATATGACCCAATGTATTGGTGTTTTTTTTATTGTTTTTCTTTGGAACCATTTTATTTTTCACTTCAACTTCAATATCCATATATATTTCTTGGGGATCTTGTTGCATTGTTGATTTTTGACTCATTACATTGAGCGTGGATATTGAACCTTTATTTTAAATTTGTTATCAGCGAATGGAATAAAGCTCATAGGATACTGCCATTTTATGTACCAGGGTCCTTCACTGTCAAGGAGCATCCTTACTTAGTGTCTATACCCTTCTGCTCAATAGAAATTATTTTTGAGCATGTCACTGCTTGCTTGAAGTGGTAGCAGTTAAAGATGCTACATATTGTCAGCAACATCTTTGTGTTGTATGTTTACATGGTTGTGGGTACCTGTGTGCACATATGAAGGTTGGAACTTGATGCTAGGCATCCACTTCTAACACTCTCTGTTTTAATCTCCTGAGATAAGGTCTCTGGGGATATGAACTCAGTTACTCATGCTAATATAGAAAGCACTTCGTTGAGCCCTTTCTCCACCTTCACCCTCTGTACTTTGGAGCAGAAATTTCTCAAAAGGGTCACAAAGAAGGAACAAATGCTCAGCTTGTGAAAGCCAGATTGACAGTCCATGGAATGACTCAGTAGGAATCTTTGGCTGCAGAAGGCACATCTCCCTCTTCCCCCACTCCTGAAGCACAGATTTGTCTTTTTGGACACATTAGTACAACATAGCCTGTCTCTGGGACCTGGGAGAATTACTGCCCATGCTTCCTTCAGGGCCCATTCTGCTGCCCAACAGAATGACTGTTCCACCTGGGCTGTGATCTCATTTATTTTCTTTCCTCAGTGCCAGGTTCCTAGAAGCTGGTGCCAGGGACAGAAGCAGCACCGTTGCTCTGCCGCATCCAAAGCTGGCTGCATGCAGACAGCACTGTGTGGTTCCGGATGAGCTCTGCCTGTTCCCCTGCCTAGTGACTCGGTGAGTTGGTTTCTCTGTAACAGAAACATATGCCCTGTGCACACTGTGTTAGGGGATTATTAATAACCACGTAGAATTATTGAAGCAGGCATGAGCATCTCCATTCTCTGTAAATGCATCTCTTTCAAATCCAGATTCTGCCCTAATGTATTCAGGAACTCCCCTTGTCAAAATCACTTTTTGTACAGAAACTGAGCATGTCTCTAATGTTCATGCACATTATCTTTGAGGCTGGCATTTTTTTTGCCTTATTCAGGAGTTAGTCAACTAGGGTGGCATTATTTGATCTCAGGATTGTCTTCCATCAGCAGTGTTAAATGTGGAGCATCTGATCTAGTTTTTCCCCACAGCGCTGATCCTCAACCTGTGGTTGCTATGCTTTGGGGTTGCCTATCAGATATCCTGCATATTAGGTATTTACATTAAGATTCGTAGAAGTAGGAAAATTACAGTTGTGTAGTAGCAATAAAATGATTTTATGGTTGGGGGTCATCACAACATGAGGGACTCTATTGAAGGATCGCAGCGCTAGGGAGGCCGAGGACCACTGCTTTACAGTCTTGAAGATGAAGAAGGGAGTTTATTAACTCTATTTTAACGAGCAAATGCGACTTCATCAGAAAGATACTAGAGTTACTACTTCATAGTCTGAGGATACGTCTATGATGATAAGGTTAGCAGAGCTAAAGACAATAACTGGAAATTATGAATAAGAATAAAAATAAACAAATTTCTAGAAAATGTACTAGACCCTTGATGGTATTATGGTTTTATCAGTATTGGAAAGGAGAGAGGGCTTGAACTTAGTCTTTGGAATAAAAAGTGACATTCACAATCATACTTGCCATAATGGAGTCTATTAAAAAGTGACATTCACAATCATACTTGCCATAATGGAGTCCTATTTTTAAAGCCACTGTGAAAGCTGAATTGGCAGCCTTGTAGAAGGAACAAAGATGGCATTGAGTCAATACAGACTTGTTCTTGTGTCTCAGCAGGCGTCTGAAAGCTTCTCTTGCTAGCTGATGTGTGTGTGCTCAGGGAATGCACACAATATTTAGCTAAATTAAGAAAATCCCAACCAGTGACTCAAATAATTTATAAGACCACTGTTTACATTGCTTCTTTGACAAAAATATGTTAGACTTGATTTATTGGCTCTCTTGTCAAGTAGATATCTAAGAAGAGAAAATGGAGCCCTAGCTATGCTGCAAAGTGAGAGAAAAATGAACTTTTCTTTAAATTATTTTGGCTTCTTTCCAGATACAGGACCTTTAGTTTTTCCCTAGATGAGGGGAAAATCTCCTTCTCAGTCTTTCAATGTTTATTAAGGACTCCTTTTTATAATCTATACATAGAGACTCTGTAGACAAAGAGGATGAGCCAGGATTAATAGATTGTGAAAAGACAGTGTTTCCTGGGAAATAATGGCATTTTTCCTTCATAGTTTTGAGATTACCCAAGGGGGATTTGCCGCTGGCAGCTAAATGACTCTATAGGCATTATCAGAGCAGTGAAGGGCACATTTGTGAGAAATGTGCAAGTAATTACTGTAGAGGGTGGCCAGAATGTTACTCATTGTGGCAGAATTGTCCTGATCAGTGCTTACACCATTCCTAACCTGAAAAGATTTTCCTGAAGGTTTACTATTTATCAGTGATTTTTAAAAAGCAACCTGCCTTCTATATAAACATGACTAGTACATAAGACTCAGTGCTACTTCCAAGGAAAATGTCCGTTTTCCACAGAAAAGGTCACAGTAGCAGGAGGGACATCAGAGGCCTGTATATCTGCTATATCTTCTTACATCCTGACTTTGTCAGGTCTTTACCAAGTTCCACAGAGACTAGCTGGCCTGAAATCCTGGCCTCCATAGTTACATCAGTTATGTTAGGGTTTACTGAATCTACGGGTCTTGGCATCTACTGTACCTTAAGTGTGTGTGCTTGGGAAATGTATTCTAACTCTGAAATTAAGGGCTCAGGTTCTCTGATTGTGTCATGAGATTTTGCGACTAAGTAACATCGCTAAAGCTTTGTGTTCTATAACACTCTAAATTCCTTATCTAAGCGTTTGGAAATCCTTCATATAATCGAACTAGAATTCTTGCACTCACCGTGTCCCTTCCTAAGCCCTCACTGGTGTTACAACAGCAGTCTCTGAATCCAGTGTGTCACTTCTTCTCTCCTTTCCCTACGCACAATTTGACCTCAACACAGCAGAATGCAATATTACCTTAATATTATCATTCTGAACTTCTACTGCTTCTCTGTACATGTAATGTCTTTCAGAGCCTGGGCACCTGATGTGGGCTATCTCAGATCTCATTTCGTTTCCTCTAATATAGGATCATCTTCATGAAGCCCCATAACCACCATCACTGTCCCTCTACTCTAGGCTCCATTTCCTTGGCGGAATGCTCTTCCCGAACCTATTTCCAGGCCCTTCATTCCCAATAACTGCATAGCTGTCTTCCTCACCTTCTCAGGTCTGTATTCAATGCCACCTCTCCATGAGGCCCTCCTTGGCCGTCATAATTAAAATAGAATTGACTCATGCCACATTCATTCTGCTCCTGTCTTGAACAGTACTGACTTTCTAGCATATAGTATTATTCACATATTAACTTTACTTATTGTTTTTACCTCCTATCAGAATGTAGGCTCCATGTAGATAAGATTCTTTGACTAATTTGTTTTATTTTTCACCCTTGTGTCCCCAGTATTTAGTTAATTTCTTAATTACATATGCATAGCCATATGAACTTGTCGAGTGAATTAATGCTCACTTGAAACTCTTCATTACTTTTCATGTGTCTACTTGTGAGTGATGCTAAAAACCTAGTAACCCTCAAAAGCGAAAATCGAGGGAGAGAGCATGCCTCAACTCAGAAACGACTTTACATTTCTCCACTTGAAAAACTATGTAAATATTCCTAAGAGAATGGAATACAAATATTTGGTACTTGCAACTTGTACTTTTTCCATGCATGCTGTCAAAAATCCTTCTCCTGCACCCTTGCATTTTCCATCCCTCCTTATAGCTTATGGCTTATTTCTAAACAGTGGTTCTCAACCTGTGACTCATGACCCTTTTGGGGTTGAACAGTCCTTTTACAAGGGTCACCTAAGATGATTGGAAAACACAGATGTTTACATTATGATTCATTACAGCAGCAAAATTACAGTTATGAAGTACCAGCAAAAATAATTTTATGGTTGGGGGATGCCACAGCATGAAGAACTGTGTTAAAGGGTCGGAGAATTAGGAAGGTACTCTTCTAAAAGCTTTGTCTGCTCACAGAAGCAGGTGCGGGGCTAATGTATAGCCACCACTGAAAATGCCAGGCAGTTAGTGCCCTGAAAAGAACCTAAGAACATCTCCATAGGATGAAGGATGCCAGCTGGTGTGAAACATCCCAGAGTTCCCGCCCCTTGAATGAGATTAGTCTTACTCACTTTCCAAAGGCCAGAAGTGGGATCCAGCTTTGGCTAGGAGGCGTAACTTTTTCATTAATGTAACCTGATTTAATTTCATTGCTTTCCCATCTCATTTTCATGCTCCTCTGCTTTCCTGGAGTTTTATTTAATTACCTCTTAAATAAATCATATTTTATCTCATTTATTGTTTTCGAAAGATTTCAGGTGCTCATAAGCATGTAGCAAAGCCCCTTCACATCCCCCTGCAGTGTGCAGGACCACCGCTAGCTAGGCCATTCACTTGCCAATGCCAGGTAAGCGTTTGTTGGAGAGCTCTACTGCTTCCTGTTTTCACTCTCCAAGATTTCAGCTTGCAAGAGGAGGTCAAGTGTGCAATGGCTAAGACTCCAGATTCTAGAAGCAGATTTTCTGGGTTTGAGGCATTTACCTATCAGCTATCTGATTTGGGGCATATTACATAACCCATCTGCTCCTTGGTTTCCTTATCTGCATAGTAAGTCTTACGGTGTGTTCATTGCAGGTGCATGAAAATTTAACAGATTCACTTTGACATATCAGTTCAACAAGTACATGGTCCATAGCTGCTGGATTATGAGAAAGGGTTTAATGCCCTATCTTGCCAACAAGCAACTGAAGTTCAGCGATTCTAACTTCACTAACCAAGGTTGTACGGTTAAGATACCCTGAAACATTAAATCAGTCCCTTAGGAACTAAGTAGTGTTTGATTTTTTTTGTGATACCTCTCTTAATTAAAATCTCATTAAGTGAAACAAAATTAAAAATACCCTGAAATGCATATGCCAATATTTTCTCTTCTGTCATTTAGTTCCTAAAGCTGAATTCAGTCAGACCTAGTATAATGCTACAGACCCAATCTCAGAAATGTCCTTGAAATATATTTGGCAATGAAGACTATAATCCCTTTTTGTGTATAATTGCTGCCAACTAATTAGTGAAAAGGCATAAGCAATTAAATATGTGGTTTAACTTTGAACCACTATTAGCTTTATATGTTTACATTGCTCAGTATACTCTGAAGGAAAATATGTGTTTGGAAATATTTCTCTTGGTTAATAAGTCAGTCCCTTCCTCCCTTCAGAGATAATACTCAGATACACAGAAAGTTTTGTGAGAAGGAAAGCCACCAGTTTTTTAAATTCACCATGGAGCTATGAAGAAAAGTTTACATTTTGATGGAATTCCATTTGGACATAGGACAGAGAAGTTTGTCTTATCTAGTTTTATTGATAAATATCTTACAAAGCCAATTATATATATTATTTTGCTATACATTATGAGATAAATATTACAAAGGAGTTAAATAACACATTCATTGCCTAGCATAGTTATCATCGTGTGTGTGTGTGAACGCATGCTTGTGTCTATCAGTCTGTTTCACTCTAATGAGATTTTAAGTGTCTGTCATTCTCTCCCTCTGTGTGTGTGTGTGTATGTGTGTGTGTATGTGTGTGTGTGTATGTGTGTGTGTGTGTGTGTGTGTGTGTGTATAGGTGGAGATTTTCATTGGGACTGCCGGCTTTCCAATAAACAACCTGAGACTTATTATTAATTATAAATGCTCAGTTGATAGCTTAGACTTATTACTAATAGCTTTTACACCTTAAATTAACCCATTACTATTAATTTACGTGCTGCCATGTGGCTTATGGCTTGTTACCTCATTTTCTGTATGTCCTGATTCCTCTGCAACTGCCTGGTTACTCTGCTCACCTTCTTCACAGCATTCTATCAGTCTGGGTCTCCCAACTAACTTCTTCCTGCCTCATGATTGGCCAGCTGATTCCTTATTAAACCAATGAGAGCAGCACATCTTCACAGTGTACAAAACAATTATTCCATAGCATATATGTGTGTGTTTATTTTTAGGTGTATGTATGTCTGAGTGTCTCTCTGTGTGCATTTATAGATGAGAACACTTAATAGCCAACCTTTTGGCAAACTTCAAGAAAATAATGTGGTTGCATATTTACATAATGTGTTTAACATTTTCCCATTCCCTTTAACCTCTAATCTGTTTCTAAGATTTTGTGTTTTTTGAAAATCCTCATACAAGTGAGTAATATGAACATGCAATATTTCTCTTTCCCATTCTAAGTTATTCCATTTGACATAATGACATGTTTCTGTATTTTTTCCCACGCCAGAGAATGACCTAAGTTCTTATATGCTCCAAGTATGTAGTAGGGAGGCTGGTTGTTCATTTCCTGCCTTCCCAGACTCCCAAAATAGCCACATAGAAACTGTATTAATTAAATCACTGCTTAGCCAATTACTTAAGCATATTGATTATCCAGATTCTCTGTGTTTATTCCATCTTTATGTGGCTTATTTTTTTATCACTTTTAATCGATGACCATCAGTACTCTGTCTCTTTAAAGACTTTACTTTTTTAAAAAACCATTTACTTCTTTTTATATCCGTCTATATTCTTTTTCTTTTCTCTCCCAAGCCTACATACATTTATTCAACACTGTGACCCATCTAGAGGTCTTTTCCATCTGAATTTGTTTTTATTGTGTATTTTATAATTATTTTCTGACCAGGACTGCTTCTTAAAATTCTAAGTACTTCTTAAAAACCTAAGCTGTGACACTGCTAGAGCAAATATTGCCCTGCCTGCTTGCTCCACCCAGTCCGACATGGCAGAAGTCTATTCACTACCTCTGAGAATGCTGGGTGGGATTTGTCCTCTCCATCTCACCTCTGATAACCCGTTAGCCCATGTTGCCACCAAGTAACTTGTAGCACACTGTCCTCAAATTCCATTTAAGTGCTTGGCCTCCTGAAAGAGCCAGTTCGCGATGGCAGCACAGCCCAGAAAACCACCGTTTCAGAGCAGTGTGGTTTTTTGTTTGTTTGTTTGATTTTGAATCAGAAAGACCTCTCTTAAAGGAGCTGCAGCATACCACCAGCAAGTAAAGCCCATTTGGGAAAAAAATGTGGCTAAACTTTGTTTTTTAGTGTCTAGAATTCCTTTCCAAGCCCTCTCAGGTTTTACATGGATACAGTCAACCATGTTATGTGCCAATTTGTAGGAGGGAGGCCACTTGTTCATTTCTCCCAAACTCCAGAAATAGCCCTACAGGAACTGTATTAATTAAATAATTGCTTGGCCAATTACTTAAGCATATTTCTAGTTTGCTCCTACATCTAGAATTAACCCATCTCCATTATTTTATATTTTACCATGAGGCTCGAGTTCTACCAGCAAGGTTTCAGCACAAGTACTTATGACTAAGCTAGTAGTATCAGTAGCTTCTTTTTTCTTATGCCTGAGTTATGTCATATTTTTTATATAAAGTCACCTATTGGTGACCACTAAGGATGTGTCTATATATTTGTTTTTGTGAGTAATTCTGCAATGAACATGGAAGGTAAATATAAATTTGAGGTGCTGATTTCATTTCCATTGAATATACCCAGAAGCAAGACTGTTAGGTCATATGCTAATTTTACTTAAATTCTCTTTGAAGAACTTCCATAGTATTTTGTATAATGGTTGTGTCTCTTTCTACTGCTATGCTGTATCTCCATACCCTCAACACAGTTACTCTCTCTTTGCTTCCTCCTAACAGCTGCCCCAGAAAGTGTAGAGTTTTATTTCCTTATGATTTTTAAGTTTCTTGGCAATTAGTGTGCCGAGCACCCTTCATCTGTATGCCTTCTTTGGAAAAACAGCTATTTATATGTTTGCTTTATTGTTAAATAGAATGTTAAGACTTCCTGTTGAGTGTAGGAATTGCTAAAGTTTAGAAATCACTCCTTAGTATATGTATTTATATGATATGATATATATTTATATGATACACACACACACACACACACACACACACAGAGAGAGAGAGAGAGAGAGAGAGAGAGAGAGAGAGAGAGAGAGAGAGTTAACCTTTACCCTGTGGCTGGGTATGCAATCATTCATTTTTTAAAAAAAATTACAAAATAAAATATAATAAGATAAAACAAAACCTAACACGTCAAAGTCAGACAAGACAAACCAACAGACAGAAAAGAATCTACAAGAAGGCATAAGAATCAGAGATTCATTTGTTTGCACATTCAGAAATCCCATAAAAACACTAAATTGGAAGTCATGATGAAAACACAGAAAACTGGGTATAGGTCCAGGGCCCTGTGCATGCAGCTTCAATCTCTGTGAGTGCATATGGGTTTTGCTCATCTTGATTTAAAGGAACTTGTTTTCTTGGTGTCCATTTCCTCTTGCTTTTACACTCTTTTCACTTTCTCTTTTGCAGGGTTCACTGTGCTCTGAGGGGAAGCATCTTATGGAGAAATCCCACTTAGGGCTCAGTGTTCCAACGTCTCTCATTCTTCATAAAATATCTGACTGTGCGCGTTTATATATATTGTAAGCGTCTCTTATGATAGCTGAATGAGGCACTGATCTATGAGTATACAGAGTACCATTAGGAGTAATTTCATCACTACAGTTTTTTATTTTTTAGATCTTTTTTAGACCAATATTAGGGGCCTAGAACAAAACCAAATAACGCAGGGGGAAGGGTGTTCAAGGAAAGGGATATAGAAAGAAGTGGTAGAGAGGTTTAAATCAGATTAATGGAATGGGAAGAATTAAACTGGAGTGGGGGATGGGAAAGCATGGCCGAGAAGGGAAGAAAGGGGGGACATACAAACTCTAGAAACCTTTGGAAATGTTATATGAAAACCTATTACATTAGAAGTTCTCCGATGCGACGTTGGGAGAGGGTTGAAGGGGAGGGGAGAGGCAGGGAGGGGAGCAGAGAAAAATGTAGAGCTCAATAAAAATCAATAATAAAAAAAGAAGTTCCCCAATGCATGACTGTGCATAAATCCTGTCACTTAAAATGGTGCTATTCTATAGCAGTATGCCAGCCAGCATCCCTATAAGATACCACAGGCTAACAAATGAAAAACCCAGTCATTTTCAGGGTTATCTCTCTGCAATTTCTGAAAAATGAGTTCCCATATGCCTCCAAACACTGCAGGCTATTTCCAGTGCTCTTTGTTACCCTTTAGAACTTGATGGTAAGATCCTATTACCGAAGTCACCACGTTCTTGAGTCACAGAACATAGAGACGTCAGTCTGGTTCTGACCTGGAAGCTTCATGTCCACTAGCTAGCTTTCATAGTGTTAGAGAGTGCTATGCCAACTATTAGAGAAGAAAAGTAATCATCAATCTTATCTAACTGTCAACCCTTTAAGATACAATACCAAGGACAAGATATGCCCACTGGTATAGTTGTAGAAAAAATATCATGGAAATAACCAACCAGTTTCTGACTGGATTTATGTCCTGATCTAGCGTCATTGAGCAAAGAACTTGTGGTCAGATAGATCATATGCCATGGGATAGAGCCTTCTACTATCATTATGCTAAATGGACACACTATGAAACCAACTCATAATGACTTAATGTTATACCCATAGACTCATGCACAGACACTCATAGACACATGCACAAGATCTATGCAAGGTCAAGCTTGACCAATTCCAGGTATGGAAAGAGAGGTGGCCACAAAATTCTACCCCCCAGTAAACAAGCTATTGATAACTGATAGCTGCTGGGAGACAGATGGTCAGTTTTCTTTCATAGTTGGAGGCTACACATCCAAGGACACAGGTAGCACAATTGGAACTGATGAGGCAAAAATAAAGAACCTTGAGTGATACTGAAGGGGGGATTGATCTAGAAGGAGTTAAGAGAGGCACTGATTGTGATCAAAACACATTGTATGAAATTCACAGAGAAGTAGTAAATAATTTTTAAAAACCTAGATGGCTCCTTCCTGATGAAAAACTAATGTATGAGCTTTTAGTAAAGACCTAATGAAACTCATTTCTAATAGATAAAAGAAAACATAAATACCAATCTAAAAATATTTAAGTCTTAAGAGGTAATGTCCTGCCATTATCTCTAATTAGAGTTTGAATCTGTTCCTAGTTTATTGCATTCTTTTATTACTGGTTCAAAGCCCAAAATGTTCACAATACATTCCCTTTTTATGTTTCGGTTGCTCAGTTTTTAGGAAGCTGTATCCTGTTGGAGTGGTGGCTGCAGTCCAGTTTCTTAGAGCTATAAAAATTGCCCAAATTCTGTGACCTGTCTGAACTCAGCTTCTTTCTGTGCAGAATAAGGGTAATCATTGCTGTTATGTTATTTAGTTGTGAATGTTCACACATTAAATGATTATATATCTAGAAAGTTACTGTCACAACTCAGGGCATAGGTCCCAGGTTCAATAAGCTATGACTAGAATATAATCCTGTATTGGAAGCTGCTGAGAAATTCCCATTCTTCCTGTTCCCTGTCCCAGCCCTAACCTCTCAGATCTGCATTCTTCAGTGTATTTCTTGGTGTTTCCTATGAGGTCATTTCACCTGAAATACAAACTTTGGGTCCAGTCTCAGTTTTGCTTTTCTAAGTCATAGGAGAACACTGAAGAATATCTCTTTACCATTTCACCATGGCAACCCGCTGGTTCTAGTATCTCAATAGAAAACCTACAGTTTACAATCTCTTCCCACCTCCTTACCCCAGATTGATTTGTGTTAGCTATTTGGCAGATTTTCTCTGATTTTTATAAGAAATAAATGCCTTCCAAAAATAAGTGTGTTTCAATTTGAATATATTCCTACTTCCTACCTCTCCTGTCCTTACAGAGAAATACAAAGAAAAATAAGACTTTCTGGTTGACCAGATTGTTTAACACAGCCCAGTGTAAACATTACCTTCCATTGGAAAGTGTCAGCCACTTCCTATAGACACATGGAGAGCTTACCAGGACCATGGTGCCTCTTATTTGAACCCATACTTTCAAACAGGGCTCAACTGATTGTCCCACAAAATCCCATATTTAGGATCTCATGCTTGAATTGAGTCCTACTGTTTCTCTCTTTATGGTTTTGACCAAGACTCTCTGTATACTTATTTAACACTGGGACTGAGAATATAGCATCAACTGTGCTTCTGTAGTTCTTTTCTTTGTTCTTGGCTACCACCTTTGGGTACCTACTGATCACCTGTCTCCAGAATGAACACCACCCAGTACCACTGTGGCCACGATGCTGTGCAACCTGTCAAGAAAATGCTAGGATAAGACCGAGATAAGTGTGTCCTTAGCGGTTATTCAACACCTTTCATAGTTAAGCCATTTTTTAACACTTCTCTAGCCTTGAATTGTAACTTGAAAATGGGAATACATATTAAAATGAACAAATACAATTTTTCCTATAGGTTTGCAGTTGTAGCTGATAAAAATGTCTGTGGCTTTTGATTGACATTTTATTCAAAAAGAGCATGTGAGCTGAGCATTTGTATTTAGATAAATAACTAGAATTTATTGCCCCTCAGTGCTGAAATTGACTCTTGTTTAAGTATAATGTTTATTTTGAGATAAGCTTAATATTTCATCTGCTAGCTCCATAATAATTCTATTTTATGTTTTTCCAACCAGGTTAACACTTTCTTATCAGAAGCCTGATGCATAATAATTTAGCTACTCCATGTTTTGTCTTCTTAAATATTCATCATATTATCCTAAATATAAAAAGGGAAATATTGCAACTGCCTGAGTTTCTGAATGGAAATGAAAGAGTTAATACACTAATTTTTTTCAGTTTTTGATACAGGGTTTTTTGGTGGTAGTGGATTATTACCTTCAGTTCCTGATCCCCCTGCCTCTAGCTTTTTCATGCAGGGATTACAGAAGTATAACAGCAAGTTTTATGTGATGAGGAGAATCAAGCCCAGGAGTTCCTGCACTGTAGACAAGCATTCTAAAACCTGGGCTACATCTCCAGACCCAAGATAGCTAATGTTAAAACCCATACAACCAAAATATTCGTTAGGACCTGAAGACATAACTCAGTGGTCAATAGTGTTTATTGCTCTTGCAAAGGACCTTGCTTCAGTTCCCAACATCACACCGGGAGGCTCATGACTGTATGTAACTAAACCTCCAGGGGAATCCTAAATCTCTGTCCTCTGACCTATACTTCTGCAGAAAAAAAATTACATATTTTGAAAAGAAATAATAATTATCTTAGAAAAACATGGCCAGTGAACATCTGCTAATAAGGACCCCAGTCATTTAATTGCATACCAAACCCCCATTACTTAGCATTTCTGAGAATATGAAAAGCAGGTATCGATCTGTCCTAGGAGGAGGCAAAGGTGAAGGTGAGAGCTTGTTAATTTGGAAGACTTGCTTCACAGGTCATCAATTAGCCGCGTACCTAAGAATGATAAAGTAAAGCTAAAGTGGAATCCATGCTCCCATCTGAATGTTCTTTTGGATAGAAAGGGAAGCTCAGGGTGCTGTAAGCTACTTGGATTCCATGTTAAACTTCCTGGAGAGGCTCTGAGAGTAGGCTCTCTCTAAGGACAAGAACTTTTCCCTGCTCATCATTTCTGAATTATCAAGGTTTACCTCATTTCCAGTTGAGTATTGGTGTTGATTGTGTTTTATTACTTTTTAATCCTATGAATGTTGGAAACCATGTGATTGGTCTAGATTGCTCTGTTTGAATCCATTTGCTCCAGAGATTTGTTTCATTTTGTTATTAAAACATAAATCTGATCACACTGCTTCAGTTGTTGGGAACCTGGCAGTGTGTTTACCTTGTTCTTTGAGTAAGGACAAAACTTCCAACCTCGCCACAGCATCCCAAGTATTTATTCCCTGACCTGTCTACAAATCTTACCCTTCAATATTATGCCTGTTCTTTGGGGCCCTTGTCAAGAAAAAGATATCTTTCATTTGTTACTGTTGACATTTTAATCTCCATGGTGCCATGACCATAGCTTGAGTCTACAAGGTCTACTCCTTAACCTTACCTGATTGGGCACCAAACCAGGCATATGGCATGGCAGGTACTCCTTAAAACATTTTAAGTGAATTATTAATGAAGCACAACAAGGAAACTTCTGATGCTTGTACTCTGACCTGAAGATAGATCACTATTGAGATAGCAAGAGCAAAGGACCTTAGATTAGAGGAGGAAAATGTGGGTATATGGAGATAACTTAGAATTAAAGGTAGAGAATGTTTATTCTTTAGAGGCTGTTGGGAGATAAGAATGAGAGGGAGGAAGAGAAAAGTAATAGGTGGATGATGGGTACAGAAACACAGTGGGGAAGTTAATGCTTGAGTTGTGCATCACAGTTGGGCAGTTAGAGTTTGTAACAAGCAATGCTACATCTCAGAATAACTAGGTAAGCAGAATTTGAGGTTCATAACACATAGAAATAAAAATATGTAAGTACAGGGAAACTGGTAACCCTGATTAGATTATTGAGTTAATACATATATCAAATTACAATACCAAACCACATAATTATGTACCAATTATACATTAGCTAATGGTAAAGATTGAAAACATCTATTTATTTCTGGTTAACTGTACAACTAGTGAATTTATAAAAATTTTTCTATGCAGGGCAACAATACATGAAAATATTTGCCCCACAGCGTGTTGGTTTGTCCCAGACTCCAACTCCAGCAGGCACTCCCTGCTAAAGCACAGGCTATGCCTGCCCGAAAACCAGGTAGGCTGCTTGTAGACCTTCTCCTTTCTTTTTGTTCCCATGGACCCAACCTCACATTCTCAACCCAGCTCTGCAGCAGAACACCTCTGGTAGCCTTCCTGCCCTCCCCTGTGAATCCCACAGACCTTCCTATTCTAACCTTACCCCCTACATGTTGCTTTGCTCCAGACCCCAGCTACACCAGACACCCCCTGCTAACCTAAGCCCTGTGCCTTCCAGGGCAACAAGAAGGCTGAAGACAGACCCACATATCTCACACTGCTCCTGAGATCCACTCCTCCCGCCCAGTCTCATCCCCAGCTCTGTATCAGGAAACCCACTGTGGTCTCCCTTTTCTCTCTGACCCAATCCCCAAGGGACCACAAAGACCTTCTCCTCCAACTTTCCTTTCATCAACGTGTCCCAGTATTTCAAGCTTTCTCTGTGAACACACCAACTGAGCAGGCCAGGAAAACAGGCAACGTATAACCATCATCGTATTTGAAAATGCAGAGAGGAAAAGAAACCAAGGAACAAAGCATCCACCTAACAGAGCCCATTCCAGAAATCAACATCTAGGCCTATAACTATCCAGAACCCAGATTCTGAAATGATAGCATAAAAACACAATCAGTATCAGCCAGGGAAATATGTTTCTACTAGAGCCCAGCTATACTACCACAGCAAGCATTAAATATTACACCATAGCTGAGGCACTAGATACAGACCTTAAAAACAGCCTTTATCAATATAACAGAGTTCTTTAAAAGAGAAATGAATAAATTCTTTAAAGAAATCCAGGAAAACAGAAACAAACAGTGTTAGGATATAAGTGGAATGTTTTAAGACCTGAAATTAGAAGTAGAACCAGTAAAGAAAACTTAAACTGAGGGACTTTAGGAAATAAAAATTTAGGAATTCAAACAGGAACTATGAGACAAGCTTCAGCAACAGAGCACAAGAGATGGAAGAGAGACTCCAAGGCATTGAAGATATGATAGAAGACACGGACACGTTGGTAAAAAAAAATGTTAAATCTAACATGCTCCTGACACAAAACATCCAGTAAATTTGGAACACTGTGAAAAGATCAAACCTAAGACTGATAAGAATAGAGGGAGGAGAAGAATCCCAGCGCATAGGCCAGATGTTTTTGATAAACTCATAGAAGAAAATTCTCCTAGCTTAAAGAAGAAGATACCTATAAATGTACAAGAAGTTTACAGGACAGCAAGCAGATTAGACAAGGAAAGATTATGCTTGATAAAAAGCTTTACATAATTACTACAAAATTAAAATTTTTACTTAAAAATACTTTTCAGTTTTGGCTGTAAGCCTAGTCTTTAACAGCTGAAATACCTCTCCAGCCCAGATTTGAGATTGTCAGGGACTGCTTCCTGAATGCAGTGCCTTAGACTGTTAGTCCTGCTGGTCTTGCTGAGCCTGCTGGACTGGGGGCCATGTTGATGAGCATGGTGAGTGCTGCTTCATGGGGCCATGTTTATGTCCATGGTCCGTGCTGCCACCAGCGGCCATTTTGATGTCTGTGTTTCATGCTGCTACCACAGTGGAAGTCCATGATCTGTGTTGAGTGTTATGTGCAAGGAAGTTTCTTTTTCAGTGGTATTGATGACTGAAGACTCATAGACACACTAAAGGCTTCTGTGACAACTCTCCCTACCCAAGAAAAAGAAAGAAACAGTCTACACAGAAAGTCAATGAAGATAGTACTTAAAAATTGTGATAGGGATACTGAAGTGTAGCTTTTCACAGTTGATGGCTTTTGGCTGAGGACATGTAGGGGAAGGACTCAGTTGTCTTTAAGGGGCTAGATACTGGGAGTTTGACCATCCTCCAATGTGTATATGGGCAACGTAAATTGGACTTGGGATACTTTTCCCTGCCCAAACTCCCGATATAACCACACAGAAACCATATTCTTCCAATACTATTTGGCCAATAGCTTAAGCGTATTTCTGGATAACTCATATCTTAAATTAACCCATCTCTATTAATCTGTGTATCACCTGGTACACAGGTAAAGTACCTGGTAAAGTTTCAGTGTCTGTCTCGGGCGAGGTTTCTTTCTCCCAGCATTAGGTTTAGTTTTACCTGCCTAGCTCTGCTCTACTCTATTACAGGGCCAAAAAAAGCTTCTTTATTAACCAATGATATTCACAGAATACAGGGGAAATCCCACATGAGACCTGGGAGGACTGGGAAGCAAGAAAAATCAGGGTATGCTGTATGAAATTCCCAAATAATCAATAAATGTTTTTCAGATGGAGTTAAAATTCTTTTTAACCAGGGGGAATTTCTATGGCAAAGTTTTCTCTGCATCTTTCTGGACCTTGGTCTATTTGTATAGGGCCCATATCAGTAACATACGGTGACTATATGTACCACTGTGGTTCTCTCAGTATGTTCCTCCCTTAGACTACCTAGTGGTATGAGTCCAGCCCCATATTAATATATCAACAGACCCTGGCTTCTACTTGAGAAGTCTGAACACAGTAGCCATAGGATGCAAGAGTTCAGTGGAGTCTGCCTGGTTATTGTGTAGAGACAGAAGGGCTAGGTCAGATAAGGGAACATTTCAAAACAGAGATGATATATACATTAATCAGGTGAATACTAGCTTTAAAAAATTTCATTTTGTAAGATTTTAATCTCACAGATTTTGTCTCATGATCTCATTGACAATGTACCAATATGCATATTATGACCACTGAGATGATGTAATAGGTATACGTTAATCTCAGTGCTTGGGCATGTAAGATAGGGCTTACTCTTTTATGTAAGTGAATAACTTGTAGTTAGAATGCCATTAGTCTCACTTAGCTTGGTGTAAATTTAATAATCTAGGTCTTTCTCAGGTACTTTGGGATTTTAAAAATTCAATCAAAGAATTTCTATTTATTTCATGGCGAATAATTTACCCTGCCACTCTTTATCTTTGTGCTGGGATTAAGATGTGAGCATTAGGCTGAGCACATCGTGTCTCAGGCACAGATGAATTGCTTCTGTATTTTAAACGTTCGTCCCTAGTTTTATGGATTCCCAACATGTATAATCCCTATTTTTTTTGTTCCATCCCATCCTCAGTGGCTGTGGGTAGAAAACAGCTGACAGTCTAACTTTCTTGTTTCCTGGCTAGAGATGCTCAGAGGAAAAGGAGAAAATGCCATCTCTCTCATTATGCCATCTCCTATGCCAGATGGAGAGCTGGAGATATGTTCTCCTGGAATTGACTTTCATAACTCTTAGGCCCTTTTCTCTCCAAGATCCCCCATCTCTCTCTTGTGTGATATCTGTCATTGCAATCATGTTGAACAATGAAAATAATAAAACTATGTTCAATGAAACAGTGTAGATAAATCTCAGAACATGGAGTAGGTTAATGTAATTTTCACACATAAAGTTCAAGGCAAACCCAAGTAATCCCCAGAATAGAAGCAAATCAGCTTATAACTGAGGCAAAAAGGAAAGCCTGCCAAAGGTCATGAGGAAACTTTTGGGGGTTAAGTTTCACATTTGCCTACGTATGTTAAACCATACCAAACCACATGTTTAGACGTTTAGACATATGTTCATTAATTAATTAATTCACAAACCTATTAAAATGGAATGCTTTAAAGACAGGATTTCAGAACAGCTGTCTTATTATAAGAACCAACAGAAGCAGTTGAAGCCATGTCACTTGATTTCTAATTCTTTAACACTAGTCAGTCTTTAATAGACTCCATGGAGGAATTTTTTTACTCAGAACTATATTGATCTTTAGTAACCGTGAGAAGGAAATACAAAGAGTGTTTGGTTTATACTTACAAGTTAAGAGTTTTGGGTCTTGTGTTGAGAGATAAAAGATCTTCTGTTAAACACCACACCAGAATGATGTGGGATTCCCCTCTGTATGCTGTGAATACCATTGGTTAATAAACTGTCATGGCCTGTGATAGGATACAGTAGAGCTAGGTGGGGAAAACTAAACTGAATGCTAGAAGAAAGGAGGAGGAGTCAAGGAGAAGCCATAGAGCCGCCACCGGAGACAGATATGCTGAAGCTTTGCTGGTAGGCAACGACCTCGTGGTGATGCATAGATTAATGGAGATGGGTTAAATTAAGATGTAAGAGTTAGGAAATAAGAAGCTAGAGCTAATGGGCCAAGTAGTGATTTAAATAATATGGTTTCTGAGTGATTATTTTGGGGCTGAGCAGCCAGGAACAAACACAGGCCTCATACAACACCAGAACATGTGTTCCTCTTTTGCTTCAGGCCATTCCTCTGGTTTGAGAAATTATCTTGGAAAGGGTACTGGTTATGCGTGTCAGTAAACTATCATTTTCTAGCAGAAGCCCAGATTCTAAGCCAGCTTTAGGGCCAAGAACTTTCTGATTGGGGATTAGTATGGCTCAGTACCACTGTCTGTGATGACTGGTGAAGGGAGGCCACTAACCCCTTGTTTCTTATTAGATTGTTAAGGGTGGAATCCCCAGAGGTCACAGTCATCCCTTAGTGTGTATGTAGAGGTCTTCTCATGCTGGAGTAGAATCAGCCGTTGGTGAAAAGATGGATGCAGGTACTTCTCTGATATCATGCTAACCATAGTGGATAGACTGGGTCAGTATTGAGGAATTGCTCTCACTTCTAAAGTCTGTTGGCAGACAACTCTTGTAGGTGTTTCAGTTGCTCATCTTAATGGTCCTCGAGACAGCCTTATGACTAAAGAGCCCAGAAGGGCTTTCTAGTTTTTCTCGCATACCTGGTGGTGGAACAGCTTATGATCTGAGGGTCAGTCCAATCATTCCTATAAGTTCTTGTAGAGACATCTGAGTTACAAAAGAGGAAGGAAATTAATCTAAGTATTTATGTCATCCTGACACCAAGTTTTCAACAGTTTGGACTTGATCCACCTCAGTGTAATTGCTGCCCTTAACCGTTTTACTAAACAGAACTTCTGATCACCAAAATATATTTCCCAAAACTACCACCATAGCTAGCATTAGATTGCCTGGAATCATCACCAAGACAGGGAAGAAAGGCTGTAGAGAAGAAGTTTACTATGTAGTGGAGGGTTCAAAGTCTCCAAATCTAATTGCCAAGGCAAGCATCTAGTTCAGCAAGAATTCTAAAAATTTTCTTTTCTTTTTGTAAAATCCTTCTTAGCAGTGTGCCAGACACTAAGAAAGCTGAGGTTTTGCTGTGGGTTCAGCCCTTCACATTTTCAGAAATGAAGCACCTTTATGATTCTCTACAGGAGCTAAACACAGTATCTGTTCAGTCCTCTAGATGGCTCCACTCTAAAGGTCCCCTGCTATTTACTACATACTCAACCCATCTGGCTTCAAATACCACAGAATATCTCTCCCCTTTTTATAATTGTATACATAGAATTATGCCATCATTTTCTGTTCCAGCTTTTTCTTTTACAAGGAGACTTTGTTTCGGAGGTGCATTTGTCCCCTGTGCTAGCAGCGTTTTCACTCTTGCTGCAGCTTGCTTCTATTCTGTGAAGATACTGCAATTATTTTTAATCTATTCTGTCACTAATGGACATTTAGATTGTATCTGATTTCTAGAAATTATCAAGAAAGCTTCAGTGAAAACTTTCATGCATGGCTTTTTTTATACACAACTCATTACAGTGTTCCCTAGTCTATCTGTTTATTCTTTGTTAGCTGTTTGAGTCTTTGACCATTTCCTACTTTTTAAAATAAGGTTACAGATTCTTTCAGACTCACTAGTAGTTGTTATATACCCCAGACAATACTCACATTGCAAACACATTTTGCAACTCACCCATCCTTTTCTGTGGATTGACAGTTTTCTTCTGGAAATAGAATTTTTCTAATGTTCCCCTCTTGTTTATAAGTTATGTGATCTTGAGGTATTATTCCATTCTCTCTAAGTTGAAGTTTTCCCAACAGTAAAAAGAAATATCAGTTCTTTTGTTTTTTTGTTTCTTGAGTTTTTATTACATATATCCTTTGACAGAGGCTGAGCAAAGCTCTAAATCAAAAATTTGAGTTCCTTATCCACTGTCTCAGAAAGCAAAGGAATGGTGGCAACTATACAAGAATATGAGTTATACATACAGAATATATAAATATACAGAATGAGGGCACCTATATCCCATTATTTCCACCTTCCTATGGTTCAGATAAATGTTTCTCAAAGGCTCATAAGCTGTGGAGTTAGTCTCTTTGTTGGAACTATTGGGATGTGGTGGAAGCTTTAAGAGGTAGGGTATAGAGAGAGGACATTTAGTTATTGAATATGTACCCTTAAAGGACATTATGGGACTGCAGGATCTTCCATCTTACCTCTTGCCATCTTGATCATAAAATAGGCAATTTTCTGTATTATATTAGTGATTCTAATTTTGTTCAGCAGCTTGATTATATCTGAAACCAATTAAAATGAAAGTATCAGGGCACATGTATGAAGGATTTTCTTGATTGGATTATTTGAAGGAGACCCAAGTTTCGGTCTTTTGAGGCCAGATGTGTCACCCTAAACCTGGATCATTTGAGATTAGAAGACCTATTCTAAATCTATGTTATACCTTCTGGTAGCAGTTCAGAAAAAAAAGAGGGAAAAAAGGCATAAAAGAAGAAAACTTTTGCTTTTTGCCTCCTTGCCCTCACTCTTGCTAGCAAGTGCATCTATTCACTGGTATTACAATTTACTTGTAATTACAAGATAGATTGTAGACTGAAGACTAGCTCAGATATCCAGATGACGTCTTGCCTTTGCATTGGCAAACAGTCATTATTGGACTAGCAAGGCCACAACATATAAGCCACTCTAATAAATCACACACACACACACACACACACACACACACACACACACACACACACATTCATCACTCATTCATTCATTCATTCTATCAGTTCTCTTCCTCTAGAGAACACTGACAACTCTGACTAATGCAGATTGTGGTACCAGACGTTCTAGAGAAACAGAATGATTTGGATAATTTATTTATGTATCTAGAACAAGTAAAAGAATTATATACTCTCAAAGGAATGTCTGCTAATGAAATTTTGTTCCCATGCAGGGTAGTAATGAGTCCTTTCTACATCCTGCTCTACAGAAGCCCTTCCCTGGTAAACATCTAAACCTGTGACCTAGTATACTTTTTGATGGACTTGATAAAGATAATTGTTTTTTTCTTGACCCCCAAATAAACCTCTATACTAGTATTGTTGCTTAACTGGTTACTTTATTGTTTTTGAGATAGAATGTCACTTTGTGGTTCAAACTGGGCTAGAACTCACTGCAATTCTGCCTCAGCCTTCTAGGTGTTGGTTACAGGAATGAGCCAACATGTTCAGAATAAGCTAAATGTGTTTGGTTGAATATGTCTTTCTTTGTGTGATGTATGTATGTATGTGTTCACATGTGCTAGTCTATGTGGGCATGAGTAAGAAGCCAGAGGTTGATGTTGTAATGTCTTAATAACTTCCCCACCTTATTTTTGAGACAGTGCCTTTCACTTAATCTGTTGTGTGCTATTTTAGGTAGCCTGGCTGTCCAGAAAGCCTATGGGATCTGTTTACTTCTACCTTCTAGTGTTTGTATCATAGATACACAGCTTCATACCTGCTTTTTATGTAGGTACTAATAATCTGACCTCCAACCTTCATAATCAGGGGTTTTAATAACTTAGCTATCCCTCAGTTTCCTAAAGGCTAAAAATGACCTTGGGCTAAAAATAAAATTGTTATGGTGATAAATGTAAAACACTTCCATTGAATTTCACTTTCTGTGATTTATTGCCCTCTAATTGCCTTTCTGATAATGTTATATAGTATTAGTGTTTTCTCATGGATAATTCCAGTGGAGATCATAAAGTCACACAGATGTTCTACTGGGACACTGGTTTTACATATCAGTTTCTGGTCAAGTTATTTCTCTGTGAACTATTTTCTTATATACCAAATGGAGTTTATGGATCAGCTTTTTGAGGAGCTTTTGAATAATCTTGACCAATGAAATAGCCAATGGCCACATATAGCTGTTGAATATCTGAGATATGATTCATCTAAATTAAAAGATGAAATAAATTTAATTTCTATCTTTCTGTATTTCCTATATTCTCCCTCCCTTCTTCCCCCTTCCACTTCTTTCCTTTATTCCTTCCTTTCTTTTTGTGGTGGTGAGGAATGGAGCACAGGGACTTGGGTGTAAAATGTGGCTTATAGTTTCAGAATAGCTCGAGTCATGACTATGGGTTCACTACTGTCACACTCATTCAGACAGGTTCTGCTTATCCCATTTCATTCAAACCACAAGAAGAAAGAGCAGAAAGAGATGAAGATGTAGCTATCCCGTCATGCCCCCATCGACCATGGAGAGGTTTTATTTCCCTACCTCTCTTTGGGGTGCTCAGGCAAAGCAGCAGAAACTCACAGGTCTTATTCTTCTGCTCCTGTCATGGACCTCCTTCTTTCTAGTTAAGTTCCCTTCCAAATGCTTCTCTGACTTTATAAAAACTTTAGGCTTATTGTTGCTGAGAAAGGAGAGACCGGTAAACACGATGTAGGCTAAGGTTCATTTTGAGATGCTTGATGCTGGTTGGTGTGACTGACAGGAAACCCTTGCTGTTGAGGTACCCACAAGGGAAGACTGGACAGAAGAAATGTTTAAATGGACTTTACCATTTAAAAATACTAATGCTGTATAGTAATTTTTATAGAGTGCTTGACTGTGTGTCAGAGGTGAGTTAACACTGATTAATAACCAGGCAGTTGACAATAGATTCAATACATTACCTGATCTATCCTAGTAATAAACTGTTTTGTGGCCATTATTATCCCCATCTTATAAAGGAGTGCTAAGGCTTGACCTCTCCAGCACCCCATTTAGCTTAAATTCAGACTCTAATGATCTGACTTTAATGCCTACAAATTTAATAATTGTATTCTGGACAGCCTGGATTAAAACATCTCAGTAGAGTACCAGGTCTGTGCTAAGGCCTTGGTGAATCACAGTTTTCAGTGTCCTGTAGTCACTGCTCCTATTTATTTTTATAATTTTTTATTTATTTTACATACCAACCACAGTTTTCCTTCCCTCCCCTCCTCCCCTCCACCCATCTCCCTCCATTCCTCATTCACTCTTCAGAGAGGGTAAGGCCTCTTCCATGGGGAGTCAACAAAGCCTGGCATATCAAGTTGAGGCTGGACCAAACCTCTTCCCCTCTATCAAGACTGAGTATGGTATCCCATCATAGGGAATGGGCTCCAAAAAGCCACCACATGCACAAGGGATAACTCCTTGTTCTACAGCCAGGTGTCCCACAAAAAGACCCAGTCACACAACTCTTTTCCGCATTCAGAGGGCCTAGTTTAATCCCATGCAGGATTCCAGCTGTCAATCCAGAGTCAGTGAACGGCCACTAGCTCCGGTGAGCTATCTCTGTAGGTTTCCCTGTCATAACCTTGACCTCTGCTGCTCATATCACTCCTCCTTCTCTTTGATTCCAGTAACTTGGCCCAGTGATTGGCTAGGGATCTCTGCATCTGCTTTCATCAGCTACTGGATGAAGGTTCTATGATGACAGTTAAGGTAGTCACCAGTCTGATTACAGTAGAAGGGCAACTCAGGCACCCCCTCCACTATTGCTAGGATTTTTGGCTGGGATCATATTTGTGGATTCCTGGGTGTTTCACTAGACCCAGTTTTCTCTCTAACCCCACAATGACTCCATCTATCAAGGTATCTCTTCCACTGTTTTCCCTCTCTGTCCCCCAAGTCGACCATCCCATTCCCTCATGTTCTTATCCCCCTTCCTCTCTTCCCCCCATGCCCAGTTTACTCAGGAGAGCTTATCTATTTTCTATTCCTAGAACTATCCATGTGTGTCCCTTTTAGGGTCCTCCTTGTTACCTAGCTTCTCTGAGACTGTGGTTTGTAGCTTGGTTATTGTTTGCTTTACATCTAACTTCTGCTTATGAGTGAATAATACTGTGTTCATCTTTTTGGGTCTGGATTACCTCACTCAGGATAATTTTTTTTTCTAGTTCCGTCGTATAGATTTCATGATGTCATTCTTTTTTCCACAACTGCGTAAGAGTCCATTGTGTAAATGTACCACATTTTCTTTATCCATTCTTCAGTTGAGGGACATCTAGGTTATTTCCAAGTTCTGGCTATTACGAATGCTGCTGCTATGAACATAGCTGAGCAAGCGTCCTTCTGGTATGATTGAGCATCCTTTGGGTGTATACCCAAGAGTGATGTTGCTGGGTTGAGGTAGATTGATTTTCAATTTTCAGAAAAACCACCATACTGATCTCCAAAGTGGCTGTACAAGTTTGCATTCCCACCATTAGTGGAGGAGTGTTCCCCTTACTCCTCATTCTCTCCAGCATAAGGTGTTATCAGTGTTTTTGATCTTAGCTATTCTGACTGGTGTAAGATGGTATGTCAGAGTCATTTTGGTTTGCATTGCCCTGATGACTAAGGGTGTTGAAGAATTCCTTAAATATCTTTCAGCCATTTAATATTCTTCCGTTGAGAATTCTGTTTAGATCTGTACCCCATTTTTCTTTTATGAATTGGATTGTTTGGTATTTTGATGTCTAGCTTCTTGAGTGCTTTACGTATTTTGGAGATCAATCCTCTGTCAGATGTGGGGTTGGTGAAGATACTTTCCTGTTCTCTAGGCTGCCATTTTGTCTTATTGACTGTGTCATTTGCCGTACAGAAGCTTCTTAGTTTCAGGAGGTCCCATTTATTAATTGTTGCTCTCAGTGTCTGTGCTATTAGTGTTATATTTAGGAAGTGGTCTCCTGTGCTCATGCATTCAATGCTACTTCCTAATTTGTCTTCTATCAGGTTCAGTGTAAAGGAATTTATTTTGAGGTCTTTGTACCATTTGGACTTGGGTTTTGTGCATGGGGATTTTCTCAAAGAACCAAGTCTTTGTTTCATTGATTTTTTGTATTGTTCTCTTTGTTTCTATTATATTGATTTCAGTCCTCAGTTTGATTATTTTATAGCATCTACTTCTCCTGGTTAATTTGCTTCTTTTTGTTTTAGAGCTTTCAGGTGTGCTGTCAAGTTGCCAGTATGTGATTTTTCCAGTGTGAGATTTCTCCAAATTCTTTATGTAGGCACTAAGTGCTCTGAACTTTCCTCTTAAAATTGCTTTCACAGTGTCCCATAATTTTGGGTATGTTGTGAATTCATTTTCATTGAATTCTAGGAAGTAGAAGTTTTTAATTTCTTTTTTATTTCTTCCTTGACCTAGTGATGGTTCAGTTGAGATTTATCCAGTTTCCAGATGTTATGACTCAAATGGGCTTAACAGACATATATAGAACATTCCATCTAAACACAAAAGAATATACCTCTTCTCAGAAACTCATGGAACCTTCTCTAAAACCGATCACATACTCACAAAGCAAATCTCAATAGATACAAAAAAATTAGAATAATCCTTGATATTTTATTAGATTACCATCGTAAAGTTAGAATACAATAACAACACAAATTGCAAAAGTCCACTGTTCTTATTTGTATTCTCCAATAAACAAGAAGCAAAATGACTTTTTAACCCACTTCCAAATATTTTCTTGTCTTTTTTTTTACCATTTACCCTTAATCTATCTTTATTATTATTTATGCCTTGCCCTGTTCCCCACTCCCCTCCCCCTTGCAATGAGAATCCCTCTATGTAGCCTAGATCAGGCTGTAGCCTAGATCAGGCTGTAGCCTAGATCAGTAGCCTCAACTTCACAATCCCCTGAAATTACTGATGTGACTTACCTCCTGTCTTTCTTGTTCCTTTTGATAACTTGAAGTAGAATGAAAATCCTATATAAACTCAACCACATGCCAACTCACTCTGACTAATGTCAGCCTCTGGGAATCTTGACGAGCAGTCAACGTTAGAGGAGAACAAACTGTTAAGAAGCCTCTCTTGGGATAGAAACTGGAGTGGAAGTGACATGGCCTCTTAGTCTCCTCTCCAGACTTAATGATGCTTTCATTGCTCAAGTGAGTCTAACCACTGAGATGGTCAATCTGGACTTCTTCCTCTTCTATTCTTTTTCCATGGTCTTTAAGGGAGAGCCAGGTTTTAATTATTTTAAGCAATTGCCTTCAAGAGACTATTGATAATGACTTTCCAGAGATGCTCAGAATAATGCTCCGTCTTCTAATGACTACATATCATGTATTTAGAAGTCTAAGCAGCAAAAAAGCACTGGATAGACAGCTAAGGTTTTGGAAGCAGTGAACTTTTCCTTGTATTCTCTATAACATTCTATCTACCTGAGAATAAAGCCAATCTTAGTAATAAATAAATAAATGTCCCTAGCAAATCCCAACTGAGCAGATTTTAAATGTTTGTGAGACTAGTATTATTTTTTGTCCTCAGAATAGAATTCATTTCCTCACCATAATGGAGATGATTGGGAAATAGATATTTTCCTACAGACAGGTCCAGATACCCTATATTACATGGCATAAACACAAAGCACTGATATTTGTTTGAAATATGCCTCCGAAAGCCTCCAAAAGGGAAAAAGTGTGTGGAAATGGCATGAATTAGGACAGGCTATAATATTCTGAATGTACAGTCTGTACTCAGCCTTGCTGTTTTGCAAAAAGCATCTAAAATTTATGCTTTCAGATTTGTCAGTTTAAAATTGTGAGCTGTATGTTAGCCTGGCTCAGTAAAATATTGAAGACACGGCTGTAGATGGGAGAGTGGGGGTGGGAAGGGTAATACATCACAATCAAAAACATCATGCAGACTTTATAAATTCTGCAGAGATTTTTATCCCATCTCATTTGTGAATTTCAGGATTTGCATATTATTTCCTCTTTCTTCCCTTAGATATTTATGAAGGACAATAAATATATTGTTTTTCTCTTACTTTCTGAGGCACACTGTCAATGAAAAAGCGGTAAAAATGTAATATCCTTAATAAATATATGTGAACAAATCACAACACAAAGAAGGTTAGGATGGAGGTGATGGGGATCACTGACTCATAGGTACTAAGCTGAAAGTTGCCATGTCCTTCCATAGCAATGTAGTCACATCTCTCTTTATTCTGAAGCTCTATAGAAGATGCAGTTTTTAGCATCACGATCTACAGCCATTTAAAAGAAGACATAACATTAAACACTGGAAAAGGAAATTATTTAGGCCTGATTCAAGTAATTCCTGATGCCATTCACTTACAGAACATCAGAGGAATGAGAAAGATGCCCCTAAATGCCGAAACAAGAGACTCCAAATTAAGTCGTATTTTAAGTCTTTTTTCTCTTTCAGAGACAATGCCTGTCTTTGCTAGTGCTTCTACTGCTGTGACAAAACATCATGACTAAAGAAAATTGGGGAGGAGAGGGTTTATTTGACTTATGATTCCACATTACTGTTCATTGAAGGAAGTCAGAACAGCAACTCAAACAGGGCAGGAACCTAGAGACAGAAGCTGATGCAGAGGCCATGGAGGAGTGCTGCTTACTGGCTTGTTCAACCTGCTTTCTTATAGAACCCAGGACCACCAGCTCAACAATAACACCACCCTCAGTAATCTAGGTCTTCTTAAGAAAGACCGTAGTTCTTTTAAGATTAATTTCAATTACTAAGACTAATCTTTAAAAATTAAAAAATTAAGATTAAATAAAGAATAACATTAATCTTCTTAATCTTAAAATATTTTACAGGCTTGCCTACAGCTCAAACTTAGGGAGAGATTTTATTAATTGACATTCCCTTCTCTCAGATGAATTTAGGTTATATCAAATTGGCATTAAACTAGCCAACAAAATGTCCCAGTCTTTGATTGTTTATATTTTTCACAAACCCAAACTCAAAGATCTTTTTTTTTTTGGCTCCCTTCTTTATTTTTGGTTCTCTTTGTGTTTTTTCTGTATTCTTTTTATTATGTATTTTTTCCTACAACTTATATACCCCAACAAAGTTTTTCAGACAGTATAGGAGTTACAGTGTTTTTAAAGTGAATGATTATAATGAATACAGGTAAAAACATGTTTTCCATCTCCCTAACATGAGTAAACATTTAACATTATAGGTGAAAAACAAATTATTCCAAGAAGCCACATACATTCACACCCAACCAACTTCTTATGATTGCCCACACAGTTAATCTCAAAGATCTTTAAAGTCCACCTGGGGTGCATGGCCCAACATCAGATTCCTCTGTTATAAATTTCATTCAGTCATAGATGATTATACTAACTCCTTCAGCTATGTCAAAGAACTCTTGAGACATATTTTTCTATCATTTTGGTATATGAATAATCTGGTTCTGTTGGGTACTGAAAAGAAAGTAAGTGGGAAGCAAGCCATTCCTACAAAGACTACTGCAAGCCTATCTAATTAACATACTGGTTGCTCACAAAAAATCATGCAGTTTTCTTCCTGGCCTCCTCCCTCCAGTACTTAAGATATAACCTAAGAATTCACCTACGCTAGGTCCTACTATCAGGTGTCATTCACAGACTGCTCTTTATTTTTATCTTGAGACATGGTCTCACAAAAGCTGCCTGGTCTGGTCTCCAACTTGAAATGTTATTTCCTTGGTCTCCCAAACAGCTGGAATGGTAGGCATCAGCCTTAAGTCCCAAATAAGAAAAGCTGTGATTTAAACACTGACCTCATTGTGTTGTTCTGCTTCAATACAAGCATGGAACTGTCCCTGTGTCCATGTTATGTTATAATTGAGACTGAGTGCATGCCACCATGTCAGATGAGAGGACATTTAAAAACTCATCATTTGGGTTTCTACATACATATCCATCATTTGAACCATTTTCCCCATATTTTTATCTGGTTATTTGATGTTGATTTCATCTGCTACTAGAAACTCTGACAAATGTTCTAAAGAATCTCTCGCTATATGTATCTGGCACAACACTATTTGAGGCAATATCATGGGGACATCACCCTGGGAATGATGACAGCCTAATAAAGTAACAATTTATTGTTATTACTCAAGCAATTGATCATACAATTGATATGCAGCTATAGGGGCAAAGATTCGAAGCTAGCAAATACTTCCAGAACTCCTACTGTGTATGAGGCACCTTAAAAACCTGAGTCTCAAAGCAAGTATTCAGTCTGTTTTGTTCTCCATAGATTATTAGTATTATGCTTAATAATTGGATATGTTCTTAACCTTCTCAATATGGGTGCTAGTGACAAGAATCTGCTATTAATGGTAGTAATAAAAGTTATGAATCAAAACTCTGCTCATCCACAACATGCTAAGGGAAAAGAATTGCATGCTAGGGCAGAAGCTTCCCGTGGCTTGGAGTTAGAAAGATGGACTAGATATATCTAATATGAAAGAAAGGCTAGAAGAAAACAATTGTATGGGTTTTGCATATGGGTTTGCCTCAGACTTCCTAATCTTTTTAGGTTCTTGACTTTCACCCATTTACAAATGTATACTTTCTCTTAATATATGAGCGATGATGGAAAAGGGGCCTGTCTTTGCATGACACACTGAAAGACTTATTCCATCTCAGATGTACACATTATTATGAAACTGCTGACACTTTTATTTTTGTTTTGTCAAATTTCTCAGGGTCTGGTGATTTGAATAAGTAAGATCCCCCATAGTCTCAAGCATTTTGAATCCTAGCTGTTGGTGTTTTGGGAGGTTTGGGAGGTGTGGCCTTTCTGGAAGAAGTATGCCCCTGGGGTAGGGCTTTGAGAGTATGGGAGTTCTAGGTCACTATCTCTGCTTTATGCTTGCTGCTCATGTGATCTCTTAACTTTCTGCTCCTGCCACCATGCCTGGACACCATGAGGGACTCTGTCTCTTTGGAACCATAAGCTGAAATAAATTCTTTTTTCTCATAAATCACCATTGGCTCAGGTTTCTCATTACAGCAAAATAAAAGTAACTAATACAATGGTTTTGGTGCAGTTGATATACCTGAAGAGTTCATTGTAATGAGTTTATGGTTCTATGGTGCACTTGTATTTTTCAAACTATTCAGTGTCAGTAGCACAACTACTGTGCTCCATGATGTTGGTGGATCCAAATGCTTTGCTTCTGTTCTTTTGTCTCCTTCCTGGGCCCCTCTCCCCCATATGTCACATGGATCTTATTGTTGTGAAAGAAAAGTATAGTAAAATTAATCTGAGAAGCTTTGGTGGTATCTAACATCATGAGTCAGAAATTTCATTTCTGGGTATGCATATTTCCAAAATTAATCAATAGATAGTTCTACCTAAGGTGACATGTATGAGTATTCAGAGCGACACACCTAAATGACCATCCGGAGAGCAATGAATGCATATAACCACAATGAGATGTCATGTGTCAGCAAGAATAAACACAATGTATAGGTATATGCAACAGCATAGGTAGACCTCACAAACAAAAAGTTGAGTAAAGGAGTCAGATATAATTGAGTACACATTAGATGCAAACTTCAATAATAAAAAAACCCAAAAAGTGTATTGGTAATGGTTACCTTTAGGGGAGATGGTAGTTTGGAACACACACACACACACACACACACACACACACACACACACACACACACACAGTCAAGTCAGAAGTATAAATATGTTGAAGTAAGCCCTTCCCCATGCCAGATCACCATAATAAAAAAGCTGCTTTTGTTTTTGCTAACCTTTGTTCCAATTTCAATGTGAATTTTAGAATATGTCCTGATTTCTCTCTGTTCTATCTTTTCATAGTGTCCCCTCCAAAATACTGGGTCACTCATATCATGATGAATCTGATTAATCATATTCTAGGTTGATTATTGTGCCTTTCTCTACATGGCAGGGGAAATTCTGGTAATTACAGTATTCATGGATCTAGTTCATCTTCAAAATATTTGCTTGAGTAAGCAAAAGGCAGAAGAAAAGGAATTTAACATGGGCTGATATTGTGTTTTACAAAGGGCTTCATCTAAGCTAGAGTTCAAATGCTGTTTAGAAAATGTATCAGTACAGGGAGTAGGGAAAAATGAATGCTAACTGATGGGATACTGCATGCTGTGTCCATGTAAGTCTCATTTGGTTTTCATAATAACACTATTATAATCAACACAAGAGTCTTATCTTACTACTCTAATGCTTAGCTAATCTAAGTAATATGTTCAAACCTCCAGTAAGTGAGGGACCAATATTTGAAGCTAATGCTTTAGTCTCTTTGCATGGTTTATTTCATAAAGATAAAAGAGACTACTGGAACATCTAGCTATATTCTCCTGAGACAATGAACAATCATACTATGTAATGCATCATTTTGACCCAAAGTGAAGTAGATCTTTCAGATGGAAGCCTTTTGTTCCAGTGAATGAACAGTAGGATATTTTTGTTTTGTTTCTATCATAGGCTGAAATTTCTTTACAGGCTTACCCCATTTGGCCATACAAATCTCAGGCAATTATTAAGGCTTTAAAGCGGTCTTACCCATAGCTGAACGGAAAAGTTTTGATAAAACAATCCAAGTGAAGTTCAGACCCCACATCTGGAAGTAGGGGTGCAAAAAGGATTTAAGTGTGATTTAAGTGTGTCTCATATATAGACAAAGATTACCCTTTGGCACTACTGTGACACTCTAGTGCCCTCTGTGTTCTCAAAGGTGAGCCTCATGGTGTTTCCAAGTGCCTAGATATTTATAAGCACAGAGCGTGACTAAAACTCTTAGCTTTTCAGTGTCCAGAAAACCAGAAAGGTCCACAATGAAGTTTTATTTTATATGTAAACCACAGAATTATGAAGCTGGGAATGAAAATGCACAAAACAAATACAACTCGAAGTGATTTTGTTTAACTGTCTTCTCTGTAGATGGTAGGCTTATGTCCCACAGTAAATCATTAGCTAGCTTTTGTTGTCTAACCAACCACTTTAAATGTAGTAGCACAAAATAATATGTTTGCATGTTTTTAGATAGATTGTTAAGGCTCAGGTTCTATTCAGAACTGGGTTGAGGGTTTGTGTATGAATTTTGGTCAGCTGGTAGGTTAGTAGAGGTGAACTGATCTATGATGGTCTTGTTTGAGTAGCTTGTTCTCTGAAATTACCTTTGAGTTTCCTGGGCTTGATACCACAGAGAGTGAGTGAAGGTGATTGTTTCCAGTGCTTTCTTTTGGCAAATCAAGTTGCAAGCCCATACCAAGTTCAAGGGAGGGGGAATAAATTTTGCCACATGATTGAATGAGCAGAAAGTCCACATTTTCTGAGATAAGAATGTAAAGAGACAAAGACCTAGGGAAAGTTTTTAATGCAATAAGTAGAGTCGTGAAATGGAGGCATTGCTCGAATGGTACTAGGGCCACTAGGGCAAAGGTAAGATCAGTTCAGTGTCCCAATCTGCAGTCATATGCCCTCCATTGCTCTTGCCTGTCCCCTCTGGGCAGTAACTGAGGTCGTCTCCCGAAAGGCTGGCAATTTCACATAGTGTTGGTGCTGTGTAATTGGGATTGCACATGATTTTTGTTTCCTTTTATATTACTTGGTTTTATAGTTAATGTTAAAGAAAAGGACAACGTTTAGTAGGCTATAAGTAGATTTATATGTTTAAAATAAAGGGATATGCTTAATGGTTTATTGTTGAAAATTAGGGGTGTATGTCAAGGCAAGTGTTTTAGAAGCCCAGCTGTCAGGCGTGCTTTTTATCCTATTGAGAGAAGGAGATAGCAGGTGGCATTGACTCAGGAAGATTTTGAAATAGGGTAGAAAATAGTATCTGACTCTCAGTTCACTACCTGGATCAGATTCTAATTGGAAGAGGTTCTCTGAGAAGAAGGAGGACTTGGACCACCTGGTATTTCTTTAGAATTATGCAGAAATGGTTTACCCCTTGTTTTAGAATTCTCCAAGAGGAGATAGAGGCCCTGGCACGCAGGAAGATGTATCTGTGACAGTTTAACCTGGTGAAATGAGATGGCCTCCAGTCACTATCAAACACCACTGCAAAGTGGAAGACCTGAATATTCTGTGATGAGCTGGTTTCAATTGCTGACAGAGTCCATGTTATATTGTGGACCAGGGAAGCTCATCTGTTGTTCCCCAGTACCCAACTCTGCTTTCAGAAGATCCTGCCAATGTCTCTGGGGGACAGTTCCTGTACCCTGAAGGGTCCGGTACCTCAAGCTCCTGATTTTTTCTGCCCCATGGCTTTCTGTGGCTGTGGGAGATGGCTTGGTATCTGGAGACAGGCTGCCAGTCCTGGTAATCTGGCATCCCAAAGAAAAATTCTCATCCAAAGTGAAGTAGGAGCTGACAAAAAAGCTTAAAATTTTTCAGCTCACAGTAGCACAATTCCAAAGTGTTACAAGCTTCCTTCTAGCACCTCTAGTGCCTGGAAACCTGTACATTAATCATCCCCTTCCTTTTATTGGAGCCTGAGATAAAACTCCAGTGCTTGTAGCAGGTTTCTGGTTGATCTTCCTTATTAGTTTTTCCCTTGTTGCCTGTATTTAACACTGGTATTTCTCCACTACACATTTGTCTGTGTCTGTTCTGCTTTACACTTTCCCCTATGCTGGTTTTATTTTCATATTAAACTTTACACATCACAATATAAAGATGGGGTGCTGGAGAGATGGGTCAGTGATTAAGAAGATCAGATGCTCTCCAGAGAACCTGGGTTTAATTCACAGTACCCACATCTCAGTTCAGCATAATTCAAGCTCCACGTGATGCAGTGCCCTCATCAGTCATGTATGCGGTACACAGATACACAAATAGGAAAGACATTCATACACACACACACACACACACACACACACACACACACACACACAAATTATAAATTATTTTTTTAGAAAGAGTGTGAAACTATAATTTTCATTGTAGTCATAGAGATGAGAGGACCAGGGAACATAGTCCAAAGTTCCAAGCTAACTGTTTTTTAACAAATATGCACAACGATGAAAATGTTTCATATCTGCAGTATCTAATATGGTTGGCAATAGCCACATTTAGTTATTAAAATTTGAAATGCAGCTAGAGTGATTGAGACATAGAATTGCTAATTTAAATTCCAGTTTATAGTATATAATTTATATTTAAGTAGCTATATGTGGTTACCACTTTAGATAGTCTTAGCTGTACTCTGGCTTTGTTTTGTTATAATTTTACATGTTTACTCTGCAATTTTCTAATTGGCAAAATTACAATAGATTAGGTTTTTTTTTCGAGGAGGATCTTTTATAGAAAGTTCGAATATAGAATCAAATAAATCTAAAATAATGCCCTAGACCGATTAAATAAATAATCACAGAATAAAAAGATCACATTTTCAACATATATAAAGATACTCTTTAAGCAACTAGTTATTAAGAAGGTGCTTGAGCTATAAAAAATAGACCAATTGAAAGAATACAAGTCTAGAAATGGGTCTTAAGAGCACTTGAAGCTTTGCTATATAGTCATTCGAAACAAGGAAAACATAAATGGAGTTAGGACTGCTGTGGCATGCCTAAGGAACATAAAAACACCTGCTTTCAATTTCTTCATAATGAACATGAGTGTTTTGATAGATAAATAGAAATAACATATAGAAGAATTAAAAGGTAGGTGGCGTTTTTTGTTATAAGTTGGGGAAGATGTCTTTAATTGAATAATATAAAAACAGCCATCTAGTATCAAAATTGGTAAGTGCAAAAGCACTTGGAACTGGGGAGATAAACAATAGCTTCCTTAGAGGTAGGTTTTCAGGCTCTAGGTCAGTTGTTCTGGCAGCGTTACTGGTGGCATCCTTTGTAATTCCCAGTGGGCCCCAGGAAATGATGACTTGTATACTCCGCAGAGCCCTCCACCATAGAGAAGTTGCTATGAACAAAATAATGATACCAGGGATAGCCACATTTTATTCCCTGAGATTAGGGCATATATTAAATGGTAATATATTTCAGGTGGGACTTAATATGGGAAAGTTGTCCAGAGTGTCTAGGGGTGGCTCAGTCTAATCATATGAGCCCTCAAAAATTGAAGAAGGTAGAAGGTGAGAAGCAGAACTGTAAGTTCATTTCTGACTTTGAAGATGGAGAAAAGGATGACATACAGAGCAATATGGAAGCCTCTAAGGCTAGGAAATACCTTGATTTCATACCCAGCGGTAAAAAGCAACCTCATCAATTAACCTAACAGCAAAAGAGACCTTGATGATGCTCTGACTAGAAACAGAACTTGCAACATCATAGTGATGGCCTATGAACTGTTTGTGACTGAACTACAAAACTGTAAGATAATAAATTTTCGTTGTTTAAAGGCTTTTAGTTGGTGTTAATTTTTGTCAGCAACAGGAAACTAATCTACACAGATGATAAACCTTTCTATCAATGGCCAATTTGTTTTGCATTTTCCCTGTTGCAATGCTACAAATGAACTTTTCCACATTCACCTTTACATATATGTGTAACTGATGAGAATAATAAAAATATTAAAGAATATTTAGTTGTTTTATATTTTATATTTGTTTTAAAAACCTAATTGTTTTTGTTCATTATTGTAATAATGTTTCAATATATTTTTTACTGAATAAAAGCATTCCCCAAATCTTCTACCTAATGTCTGATATAGCAGAATTTTGTGAAATATAGTACACTATATTTTTAATTATAATGATGACAGTTTAAAATATTTAGAAATGTGAAGTTATTCGCTAACAATAAAAAGATAGCTTTTGATCTTGCCAAAGGTTTCATGCTCAGATTTCTCCTGTGCATCAGGACAAATTGTGCTTCTGTGAATGGTCCATTAGGATTCCCTGTCTCACCTTTCTCAGCGCTGCACATTGCCATGCTTGTTCCATTCAGATGGTCTCAGGGAAGGCGTTTTCTTCTTTGTTCTCAGATATCATTGGTTGATAATGAGACTGGACGTGTTTTCATGCTGTTGCTGTTCTGCCACGAGTCTGTAATCTCTTCCTCTCATTCTCCTCTACAGATTTGCTGTTTCAGTTCCCTTTTGATGTGCAGCAAGTTATAAGGAAATCTCTTCTTATCATAAGACTGGAATCTAATGTCATATGTCATCTTCCTTAACTGTCTACTCTCCAAGGCTGGTTTATCGCCAGCCTAAGACCTGGTGTCTTCACCTTTTCTTTGATTCCTCTATGGCTTTGTTGCTTCTGGTTCCCTTTCTTCACATCTTAGTGGAATTGATTTGAATTTCTCTCCATTTAATTTGATGGTGGCTGTCAGCTTGCTGTATATTGATTTTATTATATTTAGATATGTTCCTTGTAACACTGACCTCTTCAAGACTTTTATCATGAAGGGGCGTTGGATTCTGTCAAATGTTTTTCAGCATCTAATGAAATGATCTTTTTTTTTCAAGTTTTTTATATGGTGGATTACATGTTTGATTGATATGTTTTCATATGTTGAACCATCCCTGCAACTCTGGGATGAAGCTGGCTTCATCATGGTAGATGATTTTTTAATGTGTTCTTGGATTTGGTTTGCCAGTATGTTATTGAGTAGTTTTCCATCTATGTTCATGAGGGATATTGGTCTGTAATTCTCTTTCTTGGTGTTCACCTGGTTTTGATTTAATTTTGGTATGTGGTACCTACCCAGTTTTGTTGCATTCAGAGCTAGTGTGCAGTCTGTGTGAGCTAAGTAAGGTCTAAGAGATTGGCCATGGGCAAGGGTGGGCATGATTCTGAAATTTTTGCTTTCTATAGTAGCCTTTCAGTTTAAGAAAGGAAGCTAGATGTAGGCTGGGTGTCATCTCCAGGACAGGTTCACTTCATGGCAAAGCAGTCCTTCCTGCTCACACAAGGGTAAACTGCTTCAACCCTTTAAAACCCACAGAAACAATAGGCATAGAAATGCTTGCTCATGATCAAAACTGATGCCAGAAGTATATACATTTGGAGTTAAGACAGAGCACGGGGAGAAAAAAAAACAGCCTTAATCAAGGCTCAACCATTAAAAATCACATCAGAAATTTTGACGGCTTCCAAGGAATTTAGAACACTAATAATTTTGCATTCAATTTGTTTGTGAGGATCGGCTTTGTGAATAGCAGTGTACTGCATGGTTTGGAATGTGAAAGACACAGTCAATTGTTTTCATTTTCCTGTTTCTGGAACTTAGAATCTTAAAGACTGAAAATGTCAATGGTGACCACTTAGACCTGATTCACCTTCCAGTATGTGCCAGTTTTAAACACTGTCATCCTTTCTTAGTGTAATCGATGACTATTTGTCACTATTGAGGGAAGAGCGAAGCACTTTTTAGGAAGTCATGTATAAGCCACGAAATCACTACTTTTGTAACTACCTCTATTTTCCTCATCGAATTCAGTGGATGAAATGAAACATTAGTCCCAACATTTGACACTCCTGAAACACGTTTGGAGTCAGCATACCAAGAAAAAAAATCAATTTTCATCTCAGATACTTGCAAGAACTCTGTATTTATGTTAAAACTAGTTAAATTTGCTGTCTTTCTCGACAATCGACATATCTGTTCTCCTTTTTATTTTCCTCCATGCTTCCTTCTGAGATAATGTCAACACTGTGGTTCTTCCTTTACAGCACTTTGTTTTTAAAGAGAGAGCCACCTTTATAGAGTGGCCCACACTGCAGGGGCTGTTGAGAAGCAGCCTGGCTGCAGGCCAGAGTGTATGTTCTTTAGAAGTGCTGGAAATCATTCAGCCTTTTTCAAGAAAAATCACTCACGGGGTTTTCACAGAGGGATCACACTTCAAAGCAGGTTCCTTCTCTCTATGTTCCCAGAGTTGCGTTTTGAAATGTTCATGTTTGTGCATTCATATTCATTAGGAGTCAAAGCCGTCTGCCATCCTGGTTGATTTCCCCATGCAGACAACACCAGAGATTTCTATAGTATTGCCTGTGGTGGGCAGTGAGAAATCTCTAACGCAACTCACTTAACCTGCTACTTTGCCTTACTGGGTAAATGATTCAGAATAGTTAATAGGGCATCGAAATCTCCACAGACAGAAATGCTAATGCCTTTCCCAAATAACTAAGATTATCAGCTCAATCTTTAGTGCTTGGAATCTGACATAAATCCTCTGAATGTATTAAAGTCCATTGCAGTACCTGCTGGAGAGGCTTTTTTGTTGACCTTGTGCAAATCCTTCCCTGACAGCAATTCAATAGAAAGATGGGTGCCCAATCTGTATTCTTATAAGGAAGAAAATGAAGTAGCTGTTTAAATTACTTACATCTACCATAAAAACAGCATTCCAGCTCCTGTGTATCAGTCATTTTCCAGTCAGACCCTGGAGAAGGAGAATACTGTACCAAGATCGGAGATAATGGTATCTCACCAGCCATTACCTGCTATGCTGTAGGGTCTAAAAGTAACCAAGATCTTTGTGTTGTGTTCATTCTGACAAAGTCTTATTCTCACAGACTGAAATTTTGGAATAGTATGTGCACTATATCATGTCTAAAGTTCTTTTTTAATGGTAATCTGGATATAGGAACATATTGAGTGAAATCAATAAAGACTTCTTTTTGGGATTAATTAACCAAGCTGAAATCTGCATAAAACATACAGGTAAATGAGTATTACAAAATATCTAAAAATCCTTTCTCTTCCACATACAAAAAGAAACTTGTCAAAACCCAACAACTTAATAATCATATTTTAGAAATGGGTTGGGTATAATTAAAATGTTTCTCCTCTTTCTTTTACTTTAAGTAATATAGTTGCTAAAAGTATTAAAATTACTTTTGTGACCCATATTGCATTTCTACTGTGTATTGAGCTCTAGAGTGGAAGGTTGGTGCCTACTCTGCCTTGTGAATCAATTCTGTCTTGCAGGTACTTTTGTAAGCACATTTTTATTTGAACATAACCACACCCATTTGTTTGCATGCTATCCATGGCTGATTTTGTTAATCATTGAATTTTTACCACCTGTTTTTGTATTCTTTATACTTGGTTGCAAATTGCAATCATCGTTTATTTCTTTTTTATTCACTTCCCCTTGCAAAACCTTTATCTCTGCCATTACTGCATGGGTGTAATCTGTTCTTCATGCAGTAGTTGGGATTAAGAAACATTTTAAAACTTACATTAAATCATGGTATTTCTCAAACAAAACCTCCCAAGGGCTAACCTATTGGAATTAAAATAACATGTCCACATGAAGGCTAACAAGACTTTGTATGACCCAGATTTTTAGGTTATCTGCAGTCATCCTTCCTAGCATCCTCCAACTGTGAACATCATTCCAGATGTATTGGATGTCTCACTGCTCCTTAGATATAGAAAGCTAACTTCTCCCATAGGGACTGTGTGTTAAGAAAGTTGGAATATACTTCCATTGGAATATACTTTAGAACTTTATATGTCTTTTCTGCCTCACTTTATTTCTGAAAGATATTCATTCCTCCAAGGGGATTACCATCTAATAAGTAAAGGTATTATACTAAAAACAAGGGTAATGCCCAGTTTTTTTCATGATAATTGCTTTATTATACTTTGCAATTACTCACGTTCTTTGGGCCATCTGTAGCAATAGTATGTATCTTTAAGGTAGAAATTCTACATAATGGTGTATGACAGCAAATCTTTAATCAGTTTTGAGTTCACTTATTTGATGTAATGGTGGGTGTGAATGTAATATTATTTATACAGAGCATGAATATTACGGAAGTTAGCAAATTCTACATTAAACTATGTTACTACTCAAACAATATCACCTATACCTATTTGAATAAAAGGAACAAGTCCACACCATGGCTTTTTCTTTTCTTTGTTTTCATTTTTCTTTTCTCTTTTGTTATTTTTTTTTTTGAGGGCTGTAGGATGTGGTATTGGCAGAGGCTTTAACTCACTAGCAGTATATCATTGCACCAATAAGGAGCAGACATACATCTTAAAAGATTTAAAACGATTTGGAAACCTAAGTCATGGAGTGTGTGTGTATGCATACATATGAACATTCTTTGGTCAAAGAGATTGCATAAGCAAATAAATGAGAAATGAGACCTTTAAAATGAATTCAGGGATGGATAACACAACCATTTGTAGTTCAGACAGATAGAAGGAGATGAGAATGATTTCTGCAGACCAGTAATGGGATTTTAGCAAAGCTCTGGGTATCTGGGCAAATTAATGCATATGGGCCTACATCTGTCCTACTGGCACCACGATCCCTGAATTGCTCAAGGTAGCCCAGCTGCCTCGTTTTCTCTTCATTCTCTGATGAATGTTTGTATACCTCCTGCAGGTCTTTATGCCTTACTAATGAGCACCTAGTCCCAGAGTTGAGCAATTAGTTGTAGTTTCCACCTTTTCTAGCTCATCAGTATGTGTTCTTCATGCCTGCCAATTCATGCAGAAATTTTAGATATTATGCTATATTGTTATTCCAGAGTTCAAGAATGAAGCCCCAGGCTGTGCTGTGTTTCATTCAAAGCATGTGATTCACCTGTGTTAGCTCTCATTTGCTTGAAACTGAGGGATGGAAGAGTGAAGAAGAGGTCTGGCCTTAGTATAGTCAGCTCTGCATAGCGAGCATGGACTCTTCAGAGTTTCCTTCCCAGAAAGAAACAGCAAAGATTTTCTTTTTGAAGGGCCATTTGCAGAGAATACAAAGCCAGCTATCTTAATTTTTAAAAAATGAAATCATGTTCATTAGAAAAGATGTATAGATCAAAATAAATGCATGAAAAGATATTCCCTGACCTATGACAGTGAAATGCAAACTAAAACAACTAGATGCTACTAAATCATAATAGAATGGCCCAAATCCAGAAAACTGAGAACAGATTATGCTGGTGAAGAGTTAGAATTATGGGAATACTGCCAAGTCAGCCATGGTAGAAACACAAAATGGAGCAGCGCCCTTTGGAAGACAGGCAGACTGTTACAGAGCAGAGATTCCTCTTTGCATAAAATCCAGCAGAAGTGACTCATGGTATTGTTTTGAATGATGCAGAATGTTATATCTATCAAGAAACCTCCCCAGTGATGCTCACATCAGCTTCAATGACATTTATCTTAATTTGGAAGAAAGTAAGGTACCCTTCCATAGGTGAATGGATAAATATAATATGGTACATCCAGAACATGAAATGTTGCTTAGAGAAAATGAGATACGAGCTATGAAAAGCCATGAAGGAAACAGGAATGAAAATAACCAAGCTAAAGAGGATGACCTATAAAGTGTAAAGGTCACACATTGCATCATTCTGACTATGACATTCTGAAAAGGCAAACTATGAAGAGAGTAACCAGATTAATTGTCACAAGGGGATTTGAGAGGAAGAAAAGTCAGGGTGCGAAGGAGTTTGAGAGTTGTTGAATTCTTTATAATTCTATAGTGGTGAATATACATCATTGCAATTTTGTACAAACACATAGGATATATGACAAGAGTGTTCTCTAAAATAAACTATAGCTTTTTGTGATAATGGTATTTCAGAGTCTATTTCTCTGGCAACAAGTGTACCATGCATTTTATAAAATTTCGTATATGGGGGGAATTGTTTTCTTTCTTCCCATTTTGAGATTTTCCATTTATTTTGCTAAATTAGATTTGTTCTTGGATAATTTCATATATCTATGTAATCCATTCTAATTACTTGTACCCCATCCTCTCATCTCACTGTCATCACCAGCAAACGCCCTCCTTCAAACAAATCCATTTCCCATATTCTTACCATTCTGACTTTGAAAACACAAGAATATTTTCAATGTGAGGGAAAAGACTGGGGCAGTGTCCTTTGTTCCATTCAACTTTTCAATAAAATTAGAATAACTCAAAAGACTAAAGTATGTACACATTCTATATGTACACACACACACACACACACACACACACTTAAGTGACATGGGAAAGACCTTTCCTTGGGCACAACTTGATCTAAATGTTAGATGACAGCACCAAGAACAGTTTTCATGCTCCATAGGCCTCTTCATTTCTCTATTTTAAGACAATTAACACCCATCACAGACCCAGATGGCTCTGACAGCTCCAGACTGTATATATTTTTTTGAACTACAGATACCATAGTGTGAGAAATTTCTCTAATAAAAACCTTAAGGTTTGTTTATAGTAACCAATATTTAAACACGTTTTTAATTTGCTACTTACTATATAATTGGCCTACAGTAACTCAATCATTCTCCTTATCTTCTCTGTGAGAAGTACTCTTGGACTACTGTTGTTCTAGAAATAACAGAATCAAGGTAGGGAAAAGTTAAATGGTGTCCAAAGTCACATATCTAGAAGGTAGCAGTATGGTGAGTTGAAACAAGATAGATATTCCTTATGTGTGGACTAAGAGATGCATAGTCTTTTACATGACCTACCACATCATATAATCCTCCAGTAGCCTTTTATATCTCACTGGCTCTGATTGATCCACTTGCCCCAAGCCCCAAAGCAATCCCAAGGCCACCAGTCACTGAGGCTTGAAGTAGGTGTTTCTCCCCTTTTACAATGCATAGACTGAAAATGAGGAGTGCCAGCCCTTCTGAAATCTGTTACTTAAGGACATAGAGTAGAAAGCTGTAGTAATCATCACAGAGAAATCAGAAGCCAATGGACTTGGGGATTTTGGCCTAAGTAGGATAAAACTCCTCTCACCTTCCAACCCTTGACACAGCAGATTCCTGCAAGTTTTCTATGTTGGGGAGAGTTGCTTCCTTGGAGGAGCTGAAGAGGTGGACTCCTCCCTGAGCCTGTTGAGCTAAGAAACCACGTTGTGTACTTAGGAATCCATTTATCCATTTGTAGTAACTAGCTGACCTGTGCTCAGTTTGTGTGTTCCGCTTCTTTCTCAGAACTTTCAGGCAAAGCATTTGAGAACTCAGGTATTTGTGCTAAATTCTGAGGGATGTGTGTCAATAAAATACAAGCAAAGAGGCTACTATTAGAAATGAGAGGGGCACATCTTCATCAAATGTGACGCCCCTAGGGGATAGGAAATGACCTTGCTCTCTAGACCTTCCTACATTGTGGGCTAAGGAATGCAAGCTTCAGAGCCTGCTGACAATTGTCCATGCTCAGTGAGAGACAGTGATGTAATCCTGAATAAGATGGTTAATAAGGAATTAACGAGAGGTTATCTCCTTGTCTTCAATCATTTCCTGGTGAGAATAAGATTCTTGAGCAGAACTCATTAGAGCTGTTCCTTCGCAGCCACTGAAATTGCCGTTTTGAAATTACGCCGAGTTGTGAAGAAGAAAACACATTTCAAGTCATTATTTCCTAATGTCATAAGACTGTGTGGTATAAAAAAGTTTTATGTTTGAAATCCAATTCAATCAAACAAGCATTCACTGCTTACCTTCTGTGTTGTGATAAGTAGAGTTAAAGGCACAAAGCTAAAAGAGTCATCAGGAGATCGCCAATGCTAGAATCACAGTGAAAGCTAAAAATCTCAGCCCCATCACTTACTATTTTTGTGGTCTTGGGTAATTGAACTCTCAAACATTTAGATTTTTATTTAGAGAATTGAGATAGAGATAATATTAATCTGTTAAGATTACTTAATGTAGAGAGCAAAAGAAGTATTCAGTAAAGGGTCTGGTTTATAGAAAGCATCTTCAGATTGCTGAGCTTCGATTGTCTTTTAACAAAATCTGAGAAATTTCTCCCTAGAAATTGGATAAAACATATGAATGGTGGTATGGTCAAATTCTTCTGTTTGTAAAGTATATATGATTCTATGTGATGTTAATGGTGTGCACTGCAGATACTTCAGAGTGCTGAGGAAACAGAGATTGCATTTTAATTCAGGAGAGTTTATTGATTATGTTTGATGAAACCATTACTACTGATATAGAAGAAACCAGAGGAGCCTTTCCTTACTCTATACATAAATGTTGGTTCTGGATGGGCTGAAAACTAAATAAAAATAGCATTTTTTGTAACAAATATAAAGGGATATTTTCACAACCGGATATAATAGGACATTCTTCAGCTAGACAGAAATATCAGAAAATAGAGGAATTTGACTGCATAAAACACAGTATAGTAAGCATCCCAGTTGTTAGCAAATAAGAGGGAACATTCACGCTAGAGAGATTGTTTATTATAATAGTAAGACCATTGAATATGACTACTGCTCCTACTCTTCAGGTGATTTAAGAGAGAAACAAAAGAAAATGGTTTCAATAAGCATGAAGAGGTAATTCAGATAAGGAGAAAAAAGCCAATGGTTTTTAAAAGGAATTCCTATACATACACAGGAAAATGCACACGAAAATAAAGACTGTGTTTTGAGTTATCAGATTTCCAACCTAGTATGGTACAACTAGTATTTTGAATCATATTATGGTATATGTTTGTGGGGGGGTGGGGGGATGGGGGTTGGCCACTGTCAGATGTTCCTGCTAGGAGAATTATTACATTTGAGTAAGTTACTTAGAAATATTGTTTAAAATTATAAATGTTGATACCTTACTGCAAGCAGTCCTACCCTGGGGAATTTTTGCCTAGAGAAACAAAAGCACAAAAAGGTGCGATCTGATATATGCAAGAGTGTGTTTATTTCAGTTTTCTGAGAAGGAAAATGGAAATTAAGCTGGGAAATGTATCAACAAGGTAAGGCTTGAATACATTATGGTTCATACACACTACTGAATATTAGGTGATGTTTAAAGAAAACGCATTAGGGATGGATGTTCATTTATTTGTTTTCCTTGCCTAAGTAGTTTTTCTTGACCCTACTGCTTTTTGCTGGCATTTCTTAGTTTCATAAATAGGTTTCTCTGAAGCTTTGTATCTTCCTTACATCCATAGTAAGAGAACTATATTCTTATGGGGACTCAACTATTGGCTTCACATTCTGTGCAGCGTGAAGTGTTTTCCTCAGAAATCATTAAGGATAGGTTTGTGACTCAATAGGTGAGAACACTGGCTGCTCTTTCAGAGAAGCCAGGCTTGATTCCAAGCACACACACAGCAGGTGACAAATATCTGTAATTTCATAGGGGATCCAACATCCTCCCTGACCTTCACAGATACTGCATGCACACAGTGCACTAACATACAGGCAGCCATACACAAAAAAATTAAGTAGATCTCAAGCTGGGCTATGGTGGCCCATACCTTTAGTCCCAGCACTCAGGAGGTAGAGACAGGCAGATCTCTGAGTTCCAGGCCAACCTGGTCTCCAAAGTGAGTTCCAGGACAGCTAGTGTTACACAGAGAAACCCTGTCTCAAAACAAACAAACAAAAAAGACAAATCTTAAAAGGAAAATATTGAGCAAACAAGAGGGCCAGAATCCTGAATGCACATCAATACCATCAAAGAGAATAAGTCAGCTGCTGTTTTGTTCTATCAGTTTATTTGATTCTTGATGAATTTCAAGAAAGTGGATATTCCTCTCAAGGATAGCCTTACAGTTTATGGCCACCTTACCTACAGTAGCCCTTACACACCATGTTTAGTGTGGCTGCATACTAGCATCTTAAAGCTGATGTAACAACGCTCTTCTGAGTCATGGGAGTCAGTTATTTCTGAGGTTTCTCATAGTGTGCTTTGATGGCAAAACAGTCATTACAGTACCGGAATCAACTCATTCATGCTGTCATTTTTACAAGTAATTATTGAACACCTCAAAGGACTCCCGTGTTATTTTAGGAATAAAATAGTGAGTCAGAGGAGCAAAGAGCTCATAGGAAGTTAGAATATAAACTTCCTATATTTTAACCAAGATGAGACATGTAAAATAGATAATGGAGAAATAAGCAAAAGGATATACAGAAGAAAATGATGAATCTACAAAGAAAAATAAAGCATATGGGGAATATATACACTTGGGTGTGTATGCATGCACACATACACTATAAATAAGGTGGTAAAATAGTCAGGTCATAGAAGGACAATATCGACAAATAATATTTCTGATAAACCCTATGGTGTTGTAGGAGGCCACTTGTTTGTTCCCAGCTTCTTAGCCCCGAAATAGCCATACAGAAGCTGTATTAATTAAATCACTGCTGGCCTATTAGCTCTAGCTTCTTATTGGCTAGCTCTTACATATTAATTTAACCAAGTTCTATTAATCTGTATATCGCCACATGGCTGTGGTTTACCAGCAAGGTTTTGTCTGGTGTCTGTCTCCAGCGGGGCTACTTGGCTTCTCTCTGACTCTGCCTTCTTTCTCCCAGCACTCAGTTTAGTTTTTCCCACCTACCTCTATTCTTCCCTGCACAGGCCCAAGACAGTTTCTTTATTAACCAATGGTATTCACAGCATATAGAGGGGAATTCCACATCACTATGGAAAGGAGGATATAAACTCAGGGAGATTTCCAGGAATAAGAGTTTCAGACAGTGACAGAGTTAGTGCTTCATGCCAAGCCAGTAACTTACTGGTGCACATATTCTAGTATAGCATGAGGCATATGGTTCTTGGTTGCATCAGAAAAGAAGAAATACCTGGGCCCTATGTCACTGAGGTCATATACCATTGTAAATCCTCTGGTCACCAAGAGATTTTGTATTTTTTGTTCTTTAAGCAATGCAAGGTTTTTGAACAGAAAAAAAAATGGGACTGTCTTCATTAGCATTAACTAGCAATTTGACAAAGCCTAGAGTCACCTGAAAAATTTGATTGAGTAATCATCTTTATCAGGCTGGTCTGCGAACATGTCTATGAGAGATTGTCTTGATTGTCTTATGATGGGGGAAATTGTCAGCCAATCACATCTAGTTGGGGTGTGGCTACCTGAACCCCCAGGTAGATAAACGGAGAGAACACAGGTGCTCTCTCTCCCTCTCCATGCGGAGCCCCGCAGGACGGATAGGACTTCTGACCTTCCACTCTTGCAGCGTGAGTTTCCCCTTTTTAACCAATTAAAAATACTTGTTCTTCTTGAGCTGACTTGGTTATTTATTGCACCGACCTAATTTTGATACAGGATTGATGCAGGAGCCCCTAGCCCACTGTGGGCAGTGCCATCCCTAGGAAGGTGATCCTGTGTTTTGTAAGAAATCTAGCTAAACATGAAAAGTCAGAAACAATATTCTCCCATTTTTCCTGCCTCCAGGTTCACACCTTATGTTCCTGCCCTGACTTCATTCAATGATGGATTTTAACCTGGAAATATAAGACAAACAAATTCTTTCCTCCCATGGCACCTGTTAGTTGCAGTGTTTTATCAAAGAATGAAAAAAAATCTAGAAAAAACCTTACATGTTTAAAGACATATATGTCATGATGGTACAGTAGAGGGGAAGAAAGAGTGAAAGCAGGAATCCAATGAGTAATAGGTTTCTTTCAGAGCTTCAGAAACAGGTAAGAGAATGGCTGCTGTGGAGGCAGTAAGCAGTGGTCCATTTGTGATGTCCTGAAGATGGAGATGCTCAAAACTGCTGATGGTTCAAATGCAGATGAGAGAAGAGTGACCCTTCTCTTGGGCAGAGCCTCTAAAGAATAGTTATGGATCTCGCCAGTCTACTTCTCTGTCTTCTGAAGTCTCTCAAGCAGGAAGTATTTTGAATTTTCACAGCAGGCTTCAGAGTGGGCTACAAAGAATGGCTGCTAGTAGTGTCTTGCTCCAAGTTGATGTTATTTATCCATCTGCACTTACAGATCCTTTATCTACTCCCTTTCCGAGCAATGCCAGACACTACCTTGCAGTCTCTTCTTCAGGGCTGGGTGAATAAGAAAGCTGAGTTGTCCCCCTCACTCCTGTGAACAAGCCCCCCCCTTCCCAACTGCTCTGGCTCAGAATGACCTTGAGTTGTATTAGGCTTTGACTAATGTTTCCTTGACTTCTAGCACACAGACATGGTCGCATGATGTAGAATGTAACCCTCTATTCCTACCATTGAAAACTATAAGAGAAACACTCTTATTTATTTTCTGGATATTAGGGGTCACTCTCTCTCTTGTCAGGGCTCCATCTTCGCTGCTTGTAGCTTCTATGCTGTCACTCTAAATCAAGATCGTCTGAAGGGTAATTCATCTCGGCTTCCTTTCTATGAACCTGATTATATTATTTTTAAAGGCTACTTAATGCTTAGAAGCAACCCCACTTCTAATTCTAAATATTTTTAATCATATTTTGTTTATGATATAAATCAGGGTAAAGTACTGACGTGGTTTCTATGCTGGGAGAGAGCAATGATTTGAACCCAGCCCTCTAAGTTCTATCCCTCAACACACAATCTCCATTTTGCATGCCCTATTTCATCCACAGTTCACTAACCCAGCACATGAAGCACAAGGGAACAGCCAAATGAAATGATGATAGACACTGAAGTTTAGGAGGGTATACTGAGATGCCCATAGTTCACAGGACTGGGTCATGGTTAGGATGGTGTTGATCTATTGTGGGCCAGGGATTGATGAGACTACCAACAACCACAAAAAAGGTAACAGAAAAACAACTTTATTCCCCAATCTAGAACACAAGGTTTCTTTAAAACTAAGGTTTTCCAAAGGTTGGCAAGATGGTACAGTGGGTCATGGTGCATGTTGTGCAAGTCTGGAGACCTTGCTCAATCCCTAGAACTCATGAAAAAGTGGAAATCGAAAGGACCATTTCCTCAATACTGTTCTCTGATGTCCATATGCCTTGGTACATGTGTCCACATACAGCATATAGCCCCTCTTGATCTCTTGGTTTCTCACTCTCTAATAATTAAAAATAAAAACAGCACTTTCTCACAACCAAGTTTGACAGGGCTCTGATTATTCTTGAGGTGTTAGGTGGCTTCCTTACCACCCTTCCTGATGAGAGCTCAGTAAAGGATGCAATTCAGAGTTCCAATCTCCCTGCAGACCCAGGAAGGATCTGTGTACCCAGGAAGCAGAACACATTAGACAAGGGACAGAGTTAAACCTTCTTTTTACTAAAAGTCTGGAGCTATTTCTTAACCCTGTCCAAAGTAACACGACCGACCAGTGACAGAACATCACAGTAACGGCAAGTGCCCAACCCTATCAAAGAACTGCTGTTCATTGCAGCGGAAGCCTCAGAGGGTGCCAGGCAACAGGAGGCAAGATCCTTTCATTCCAGCCTCTTTCCCGTGCTTGTTTGTCTCCAGCAGTCACTGGCTGGTTGCTCTGGGGTGCAACGCTGCCCTGTCTGCTTAATTTCCGGTGGGCCCTCTGTGCCCAACGAGAGAGCACGCTTTGCTTGTGATGTTGGTAACGAACTGCCGCTGGGAACAAATTAATGAGTGTGTCAGAAACGGCAGTGGAATGGCATCGCGATTTTTAAACACCACAGTAAAAAAATGCCAGAACAATTCTGACACAAATGCACAGGATCTCTGAAGAAGCAAGCGCCTTTTCTAATGAGAGAAGAATTTAAAATAACATCATTTGGCCCTGACCAGCATTGCCAAGAGAATTCCTGAGCCCACAGATTGTTCCTTTAAATTTTCACAGCTGAGTCATAGAGAAACATAGGTCGTTCAGTTCTGTTTTTCATATTTGTAAACATAGACACAATATGAAATAAATATAAATTAAATGCAAGCATATGCATTGATAGATATAAAATATGCATGGATAGGTATAAAGTATGCAAAATGCAACTGATGTTGACTGTCTAGATGTAAAATCATGTTTGCTTCTTAATAAGAACCCCCCATTTTTGGCCATGATCAGTTTCCATCAATTTTGATTCATCTTAATCTTTAGCACTTTGGGTTTGGACCTTGGGAACAGAACTTAATTTTTTTTAAAAAATATTTATTTATTTATTACGTATACAATATTCTGTCTGTATGTATGTCTGCAGGCCAGAAGAGGGCACCAGACCTCATTACAGATGGTTATGAGCCACCATGTGGTTGCCGGGAATTGAACTCAGGACCTTTGGAAGAGCAGGCAATGCTCCTAACTACTGAGCCATCTCTCCAGCCCCAGAACTTAAATTTAATGGAGGAAATGATAGCATAAATTAAAGAGACTCATGGTGTTAAAGTTCATGACTGGGGTGGAAAAGAAACCCCTGTTTCTTTAAGAGGAACAGTGAGATCAAGTAAGCATTGGAGAATATGACCCAAAACATGCATAAGGATATGTCTATATATGTGGGAAGATGACCATGGCTTCAACACAGAGTTTCCACAGAGACCTAGCTTCCCACAGAAGCCACTGGCTGCTGCGTGGAGGCTAGGGAATACAGAAAGGATCTAAGTGGTACGATTGCGGGCTCTCTCCACATAGTTCAGCTAGAGTCTCCTTTCTTTCATCTGCTTCACTTACTATGGATCCACATACATTCTGTATTCCTTTAAAATGCATCATAAGCTGCAGATAGAAAACTGCAATAATATATTGAGCATGGATTTTAGAACTAGTAACACTTAATTCCACGCATTAACTCCAGTCTTTATTAGTTATTATATTTGGAGCCCCTGTAACTAGTTGAAGCCTTGGTTTCTATCAAAGGCAGAGTAATAATGGAGCCTGCTGTCTTGGTTGCCATGAAGACTATAGGCAGTGAATCAGAAATACCTTGCACTTAACTGATTTTCACAAAAGAGCATGATTTATTAGAACAGATTCAAGCTGGTAACTAGTTGGAGATTTAAGTGATTTGTTCCTTCCTCTGACAACTCCAGAACACGGACTCTCCTTCCTCCACAAGTTCTGATGTCAAGGCTAACAGAAGGTAATTTCGCTTTAAGTCCGAGACTGTGTTGGCCAATCACAATCTCCAAACGTTAAGCAGCTTTTCAGAATGAACGGAGCTTGTGCAGAAGGACTGCTGTTTGTCACAAGTGACCAACTTGAACATAGAACAATTGTAGGAAACGGTTTTCCAAGACGTTCTTTTTACCACTCTACTTTCAGCTGTAGATTATTCTTTTTTATTTTTTATCTTTTTTTTTTTTTTTTTTTTAGTTTTTTGAGACAGGGTTTCTCTGTAGCTTTCGAGCTAGATTATTCTTTAGTAGTTTTTGTTCTTAATGTTGTAGCCGGTGGCTGTCCATCTACAACAGTATACAAAGGAGAAATCACAGTGACTCCGTTCAGGGTTGGGTGCCAAATCCAAATCAACTTAGGAGCAGAGTGGCCTGGTGTGCCTGTCTCTGACTTTGGGAGTTGCGTTTTTGGTAGTGGTCACAGTGGTGTCTGCTCCTTGGCCTTTATCTCTCCAGCCATATTACAGGTTTGTCTTGTGACATCTTTCTTATCAGCAGGTTGACTTCCTAGTTACCTGGCTTTTTTCTTCTGTTCTGAAGGGGTTCAATGTGGTATAGTTTAGTGAATGTCTCAGTAGTCAATGCAGCAAGGAAATATTAAAAGAAGCAATCATTTTGAAAGATGTTTTAGTTTTTCCAATACCTTGGGTTTGCTCAATAGTTTTTTATGGAGATTACAGAGCAAAATCTAATCTCACATCTGTGAATTTCCCCATTGAGTTTATTTCTGAAACAATACTTTATTATTGCTTTTGCCATATACATTACCACATGTAAAAAGTATTTGTAAATAAAATATTCAAAAATACCTAAATATAATTGTGGGTATTAGGGACAAAGATGTCCTATGGGTAAAGACTTAAATTCTCATATTTTTTATTTTTTAAATTCATGCTTTTTATTTATAGGTATGAATGTTTTGCCTGCACATATATCTGTGTGCTTTGTGCATTGCTGAGTTTAGAAAAGGTGTCAGATCCCCTGGGACTACAGTTACTGATGGTTGCAATATGGGTGCTGGGGTTCAAGCTCGGGCCCCCTGGAAGAGCAGCCCACTATTAAGCACTGAGCAATCTTCCCAGCCTGAATTCTGATATTTTAATACATATAGTGGTATTATTATTCAGATGGACTCCAAAATAAGGAATTCACATTCGTGTGAAAACATTTGGGAAGCTTATAAATTTTGGCAGTAGTTTGTGTCAATTTGTTTATCATTTCATTTATCTTCACACTTGGTATGGGACACAGTTCCATTTCTTCAATGAAAATACTCTTTGGAAGATGTATCCTAGTAACTGTATAACACCATGTGATAGCACCTGTGTTGTAGAATAATATTCACGGGAAAGCAATCAATGTTAGTGTTTTTAGGTTTGTCCTTTGCTTTGAATGCAATTACAATGTGCAGTTTGGGTTTGTTTACCGACAGGGAAGAGTCTGAGTAGGAATTTAAGAGATGACAATGAATATGTCAAGAGTATAAGTTTTAGAAAAGCACATATGAGGTGTAGAATAAGTGGACAGCTTTTCCTGCAGAACAAAGGAAAACAGAAGATGTGATAATTTTAAAATTCCGATCTCTCTAAGCACACAAGAACAGAATAGTCAAAGGAAAGTCATTCTGTGTGGGCTCAGCACCTGCTGCAGTAGTGACTTCTCCCCATTACCTTAAAGGAGTCTTGGTCAGGTTGAATGAGAGTAAGGTGAGGAGAGAGAGAGAGAGAGAGAGAGAGAGAGAGAGAGAGAGAGCAGGCAGGTTTAAAATACATTAGCTTCTTTATCTCCTAATGGAAAGACTAAAATTTGACTTAAATTCCAAGCAAAATCTTATTAGCTGAGTTCAGCAGAATTCCTGAGAGACTGTTATCACCCATCCCTAATCACTTCTCGATTGGTCACCTGGCCTGGTTTCCACTCCTCAGCTGATGGTGGCTAGGGTACTGATAGAAGTTATGTAGTCATTAGCTTGTCTCTTTTTGTGTTGTATCCCTGTACACAAAGAGCTGTCTACTTTAATTTGTTTAGAAATTGTGCTCACAATTACAGTGTTTAAGAGGACATTTTCTGGTGTGACAAAATGAAGGCCTGCTTGATTTTTGTTTAAGAATTTGGAATGTGATTTCAATAGCTTCAGAATGTTTCTCTCCCTGGCAGGTGTTGAGTGGGTAGCATCTGGGTATCTACTTTGAATGACTAATTCTATACACAGTCGCCCTTTTTCTGGTAATACTGTCAGCATCACCCCTTCTCTGTTTGAACAGTCGCTTTCCAGAAAGCTGAGAAAAATGCTGATCATTTGCCTTTATACCAACATGCAAGCACGTTCAGGTAATGTGGGCTCATGAATAACTGAATATATCTATAATCATAGACTGACTTATTTTGCAAAATCATGATTAAATTTTGAGCTTACAGAAATGAAAATACTTAACATTGAATGGATTCGAGGATGAAAAGCTGAATGTGCATTTTCAAAGTTGAACTGCGAAAATATAATTTGTAGAACCCAACTGTTTCAATCAAAAGGTAATGCTGGGATATAGACAGAAAATCAAAAAATTATAGGTGAATATATTTGAATTTATAGGTTTTCTAGTTCTTTCCTTATAGTGGCAAAATATACGTGAAGCCTAGAGTCATATAACCAAGTTAAGTCCAAGACTGAGTTTGAAGGCTTATTCTCCATCTGCAGACTTCTCCTAAAATGCTTATGCTCCCCCAGACTGGCATTATAGCCACAGAGATATTCATCACCTCACCCTATATCCCACTCTTTCATAGCTTTCCAATGTTGATATTAATAGGAGTTTTAATAATTTAACTCTAGGTTAATGGGTTAGATCCCTGTCAGAGAGAGTTGGAGAATTCTATAAAATGATCCATTGTGTTGTCTTGCTTGGGAGGAAAAGGGAACTGAGCTCCAAAACTTCCCATAATCTTCTGCAAGGGGTGATATCTGTACAGTCTGAGAGCTTGTTCAGGCCTCTCTCTCCTTGATTCCTTTTGCTGCTATTTCTGTACCTTCTCCCTGTCTATCTGCCAAACCAGACAATCTGCTCCGCTTTGTTGTAGCCTTGTTCCAACACTCCTCTTAATATCTGCCTATCTGTATTCTAAATTAACATATGCTATTTTGTGATTTGGAGTGTCACACAGCGCTTTGAACCATCATCATGCTAGGGCAAACTTAGGATTTGATTCATTTCTCTTTTTTTCCCCTCAATTTTTATTTTTCTATTCAAAAATTGATATTTCCTCCCCTTCTCCCATTCCCCTCCACTCCCCCACTAACCCTCCTTCCTCCCCTTCCATCCTTAAGAGAGGGCAGGGTACCCTGCACTGTGGGAAGTGGAAGGCCCTCCCCCCTCCATCCAGGTCTAGGAAGGTGTGCATCCAAGCAAACTAGGGTCTCAAAAAGCCAATACATACAGAAGAGACAGGTCCCAGTGCCATTATCGATGGCTTCTCAGTCCGTCCCCATTGGCAGCCACATATAGAGAGTACGGTTTGATCACATGCTCGTTCAGTCCTGGTCCAGCTGGATTTGGTGAACTCCCATTAGATCAGGCACACTGTCTCAGTGGGTGGACCAACCCCTCGCGGTCCTGACTTCCTTGTTCATCTTCTCACTCCTTCTGCTCTTTAACTGGACCTTGGGAGCTCAGTCCATTGCTCTGATGTGGATATGGGTCTTTGTCTCTATCTCCACCCATCAGGCGAAATTTACATGGTGATATTCAAGATATTTATCAGTGTGACTATGGGACAAGGCCAGTTCAGGCACCCTCTCCTCTACTGCTCAGGAACCTAGGTGGGAATATCCCCGTGGACACCAGGTATCCCATCTAGAGCCATGTCTCTTGCCAACCCTAAAATGGCTCCCTTAATGTAGATATCTTCTTCCCTTCTCCAATATCTGCCCTTCCTCCATCTCCCCCATCCATCTTCCCCAAGCCCTCCCCTGTCCTTCCCTTCTCCCTTCTCCTTCCTCCTTTCCCATTCCCCCAACCCCAATCTCACCCCTACCCCTGTGCTCCCAACTTTTGTCCGGCTATCTTGTTTGTTTCCAGTTTCCAGGAGGATCCAAATATGTTTTTCTTTGGTTCACCTTGCTATTTGGCTTCTTTAGGCTTGTGAACTATAGGCTTAATGTCCTTTGTTTATGGCTAAAGTCCACTAATGAGTGAATACATACCTTATTCATCTTTTTGTGTCTGAGTTATCTCACTGAGGATGGTATTTTCTCTTTCCATCCGTTTGCATGCAAAATTCAAGATGTCATTGTTTTTTACCGCTGAGTAGTACTCTAATGTGTATATGTTCTACACTTTCTTGATCCATTCTTCCATTGAGGGGCACCTAGGTTGTTTCCAGGTTCTGGCTATTACAAACAATGCTGCTATGAAAAGTGTTGAGCAAATGCTTTTGTAGTATGCTTGGGCATCGCTTGGGTATATTTCCAAGAGTGGTATTGGTGGGTCCTGGGGTAGGTTGATTCCCAATTTCCTGAGAAACCGCCACACTGATTTCCAAAGTGGTTGCACAAGTTTGCATTCCCTCCAGCAATGGATGGGTGTTCCCCTTACTCCACATCCTCTCCAGCATAGGCTATCATTGGTGCTTTTGATTTTAGCCATTCTGACAGGTGTAAGATGGTATCTCAAAGTTGTTTTGATTTGCATTTCCCTGATTGCTAGGGAAGTTGAACATGACCTTAAGTATCTTTCGGCCATTTGAAATTCTTCTGTTGAGAATTCTCTGTTCAGATCATTATCCCATTTTTTAATTGTGTTATTTAGGATTTTTATGTCTAGATTCTTGAGTTCCTTATATAATTTGGAGATCATACCTTTGTCTCATGTGGGGTTAGTGAAGATCTTCTCCCATTCAGTAGGATGCCTTTTGTCTTAATGACCGTGTCCTTTGCTTTACAGAAGCTTCTCAGTTTCAGAAGTTCCCATTGATTCATTGTTGCTCTTCTTGTTTGTGCCACTGGGGTTATATGTAAGAAGTGGTATCCTGTGCCCATGTATCACAGGCTACTTCTTCCATTGTATAATTTAGCTTCTTTGTCAAATATGAGGTGTTTATAGGTTGCATTAAATCTATACATTACCATTGGTAGAATTGCCATTTTTACTATATTGATCCTACCAATCCAGGAGCATGGGAGATCCTTCCATTTTCTGGTATCCTCTTCAATTTCTTTCTTCAAGGCCTTAAAGTTCTTGTCGAATAGATCTTTTACTTCCTTAGTTAGTGTAACACCAAGATACTTTATGCTATTTGTGGCTATTGTGAAAGATGATATTTCTCTGATTTCCCTCTCTGTTTCTTTATCCTTTGTGTATAGGAGGGCTACTGATTTTTTTGAGTTGATCTTGTATCCTGCCACATCACTGAAGGTATTTATCAGCTGTAGAAGTTCTTTGGTAGAGTTTTTGGGGTCATTTATGTACACTATCATATCATCTGCCAATAACGAAAGTTTGACTTCTTCCTTTCCAATTCGAATCCCCATGATCTCCTTATGTTGTCTTATAGCTATTGCTAGAACTTCAAGCACTATATTGAAGAGATATGGAGAGAGTAGACAGCCTTGTCTTGTTCCTGATTTTAGTGGAATCGCTTTGAGTTTCTCTCCATTTAATTTGATGTTCGCTGCTGGCTTGCTGTATATTGCTTTTATTATATTTAGATATGATCCTTGTATCCCCAATATCTCCAAGACCTTTATCATAAAGGGGTGTTGAATTTTGTCAAATTTTTTTAGCACCTAATGAAATGATCATATTTGTTTTCTTTCAGTTTATTTATATGATGGATTACATTGATATATTTTCGTATGTTGAACCAGCCCTGCATCTCTGGGATGAAGCCTACTTGATCATAATGGATGATTTTTTTTGATGTGTTCTTGGATTAGGTTTGCAGTATTTTATTGAGAATTTTTGCATCAGTGTTCATGAGTGAGATTGGTCTGTAATTCTGTTGGCTGTGTCTTTGTGTGGTTTTGGTGTCCGGGTAACTGTAGCTTCATAAAAAGAGTTTGGCAATGACTCTTCTGTTTCTATTATGTGAAACACATTAAGGAGTATAGGTATTAGCTCTTCTTGGAAGTTCTGGTAGAATTCTGCATTAAAACCATCTGGTCCTGGGCTGTTTTTGGTTGGGAGGCTTCTGATGACAGCTTTCATTTCCGCGTGACTTATAGGTCTATTTAAATTGTTCACCTGGTCTTGATTTAATTTCGGTATGTGGTATTTATCTAGAAAACTGTCCATTTCTTTTACATTTTCCTATTTTGTGGCATACAGGGTTTTGTAGTAAGACCTAATGATTCTCTGTATTTCCTCAGTGTCTGTTGTTATGTCCCCCTTTTCATTTCTGATCTTGATAATTTGAGTGTTCTCTCTCTGCCTTTTGATTAGTTTGGATAAGGGTTTGTTGATCTTGTTGATTTTCTCAAGGAACCAGCTCTTTGTTTCATTGATTCTTTGGATTGTTTTCTGGGTCTCTATTTTGTTGATTTCAGCCCTCAGTTTGATTAGTTCCAATCTTCTACTCCTCCTGGGTGAGTCTGCTTCTTTTTTTTTTCTAGAGCTTTCAGGTGTGTTGTTAAGTCACTAATGTATGCTTTCTCCATTTTCTTTATGTGGGCACTAAGCACTATGAACTTTTCTCTTAGCACTGCTTTCATAGTGTCCCATAGGTTTGGGTATGTTGTGTCTTTATTTTCGTTGAATTCAAGGAAGACTTTAATTTCTTTCTTTATTTCTTCCTTGACCCAGGAGTGGTTCAGTAGTTGACTGTTCAGTTTTCATGAGTTTGTAGGCTTTCTGGGGGTAGAAATGTTGTTAAATTCTAACTTTACTCCATGAAAATCCAATAAGATACAGGTGGTTACTCCAATTCTTTTGTATCTGTGGATGTTTGCTTTGTTACCGAGTAGGTGATCAATTTTCGAGAAGGTTCCATGAGATGCTGAGAAGAAGGTATATTCTTTCCTGTTTGGGTGGAATGTTTTATAGATGTCTATTAAGTCCATTTGATTCATTACATCTGTTAGTTCTCTTATTTCTCTGTTAAGTTTCTGTCCAGTTGACCTGTCCATTGGTGAGAGAGGAGTGTCAAAATCTCCTACTATTAGTGTGTTTGTGCTTTGAGTTCTAGTAATGTTTATTTTACATATGTGGATGGTTTTATATTAGGGGCATATATATTCAGGATTGAGACTTCATCCTGATGGATTATTCCTGTTAAGAGTATAAAATGTCCATCTCCATCTCTTCTGATTGATTTTAGTTTGAAGTCATTTTTTTTTCAATATTAGTATAGTGACACCTGCTTGTTTCTTAGGGATGTTTGATTGAAAAACCTTTTCCCAACCCTTTACTCTGAGATAATGTCTGTCTTTGTGGTTGAGGTGTGTTTCTTGTAAACAACAGAATGTTGGATCCTGTTTTTGTATCCATTCTCTTAACCTGTGCCTTTTTATCGGTGAATTGAGTCCCTTAATATTAAGTGATATTAATGACCAGTGGTTGTTAACTGCAGTTTTTTTTTTGGGGGGGGTTGTAGAGTTTGTGTGTTTCCCTTCTTTGAGTTGTGCTGGTGGAGGGTTGTTAGATGTCTGTGTTATTATGGGTGTTGTTTGCTTCCTTTAGTTGTGGTTTTCCTTCTAGTACTTTCTCTTAGGCTGGGTTTTTGGCTATGTATTTCTTAAATTTGTTTTTATCCTGGAATATCTTGTTTTCTCCATTGATGGTGAATGAAAGCTTTGCTGGGTATAGTAGTCTGGGCTTGTATCCATGGTCTCTTAGTGTCTGCAGCACATCTATCCAAGACCTTCTGGCTTTCATGGTTTCCATAGAGAAGTCAGGTGTAATTCTGATAGGTTTACCTTTATATGTACTTGACCTTTTTCCTTTGCAGCTCTTAGTATTCTTTATTTATTCTGTATATTTTGTGTTTTGATTATTATATGGCGAGGGAATGTTTTTTATGATCCAGTCTATTCAGTTTTCTGTATGCTTCTTGTACCTTCATAGGCATATCCATCTTTAGGTTGGGAAAGTTTTCTTCTATAATTTTGTTGAATATATTTTCTGGGCCTTTGAGCTGTGCTTCTTCTCCTTCTTTTACCCCTATTATTCTTAGATTTGGTCTTTTTATGGTGTCCCAGATTTCCTGGATGTTTTATGATGAGAACTTGTTGGATTTGTTGTTTTCTTTGATCAATAAGTTTATTTTCTCTATCGTATCTTCAGCGTCGGAGATTCTTTCTTCTATCTCTTATATTCTGTTGGTTATACTTGTCTTTGTAGTTCCTGCTCATTTACCAGATTTCCCATCTCCAGCTTTCCCTCGGTTTGTGTTTTCTTCATTGTTTCCATTTCAGTTTTCAAGTCTTGAACTGTTTCCATTACCTGTTTGATTGCTTTTTCTTGGATTTCTAGGGTATCTTTGAGGGATTTATTCATTTCTTTCAACTTTTTGGTAGTCTTCTCCTCCATTTCTTTAAAGGAGTTTTTTACATCCTTTTTAATGGTCTCTATCATTTTCATAATGTTATGTTTAAAGTCAATTTCTTCTACTTCTTCTGGATTGGGTTGTTCCGGTCTTCCTGTTGCATATTCGCTGGATCCTGGTGTTATCATGTCGCTTTTCAGGTTGTTGGAGGAGTTCTTGCATTGGTGCCTGCCCATCTCTTCCTTTGATTGCAGTCAGGGGAGTCTGGGCAGCTTGGTCGGAATGTTGCTGTGGCTGTGTACTTGGGGATTTTTCTTGTTCTGCTCTCTCTTGGGTCCCCTCAGCACTGGATTTGCTCTCAGATCCCCTCCTCACTGAAGTAGGCTGTGGTGGTGTATCTAAGGACCCCCTCCAGATGGATCTGCTGGTACTGGATCAGGGCAGCGGGCTTGGTATATGCAGACTCTGTGGAACAAAGAAACCCCTGCAGCCTCACACTCACCACTTTGTCCCCAGAGCTTCAGCCCTGAAGCAGGCTGAGTTGGGAGATCCTGGGACCCCACAGATGGAAAGGGGTGCTTGGGGGCAATCTGGGGTGGGATTGATAAGAAAGCCAGTAGGCAGGGACAAGCCCCGCTGAGTGGCCAGAAAGTTTAGGTGATTGGAGTGTGCCTGTGCTCCCTTTCCGGGGCGTCTGGGCGGCAGGGCAGCAGGCACACTTACCCCTCTGCTGGATCTGATGGAACTGCGATTTGATTCATTTCTATCTCTAGTGTCAGACAATGGGAAACTAGAAAATGAATTAAAAGACAAAGATGTATATGTATTCCATCATGTTCTTTCTGCTACCTTCACTCCACAGTTTTACATGGTGGTGCTCAGGAGATTCAGAAGAAAGCAGGGGAAAAGAATGATTTAAAATTCTGACAGCTTGGAGGCTTCTCAAGTAAATAAAATTTGCTCTCTCTCTCTCTCTCTGTGTGTGTGTGTGTGTGTGTGTGTGTCTCCTTCCCTTCCTCCCTTCCTTTTGTCAGTTAAGGAGAATGTGAGCATTTATGACAAACTGCATAACTATAATGTATCAGCCATGAACTGTGGATCAGAGTGTGACATAGATTCCAGAAATTTACATCACATCTATCTATGCTTTAGTTTGGACGAGCAGCACCAAACCTCGGTCCTTTAACATTTGATGAGAACTCGGAAGTGCAATCTCTCTAATTGACATCACGCACTCATCCTCCCTGACTGTTGGAGGATTGAGTGGTAGCAACTGGAAAAGCCTAGAGATGAAGAACAAACTTTATCCACCTCTAGTTTCCTATTTCCTCATCTGCATCATACCATTCACTCACTAAATTCCCGAGCTCTACCAATTATATTTGCACATTGCCTTAAGGCTGCTAAGCATGTTTCCCTAGTACACAGAGATCCACACAAGGCCAGCTGCTTTTCTGTAAATAGAAAGTAAATGTGTAACCATTTGCCGAGGCAACTCAGTCCAATAGTGAGAAAAGATGGGTCCGGGGCACTGAATCATGTTTCAATTGCATACATCAGTTGACCAAGGACTTTCTCCAAAATTTAGGCACTAGAAAAGCACATTTAAATTTCCCAGTAGGTGATCAGGAACATAATGAGAGTAAATGAACTGGCGGGAAACAAAATTTCTAACGCAAATTTGGCAAAATTAGTATTTGTGTTCTTCTTCAAGGGCTCATATCTACTCTGAAGGTGCTTAAAAATAGTGTAGATAGAAAATAGAAAAGTGCAAGCTAGGGAAATAATTTGAAATAATAAATTTGTGTTTAAGCTCAGTAGCCATAAATGATGGGTAGACACTTATTTGTAAATCCTGAAAGCACTTTGGACAAGTAAAACCTATTTTTACTGATTACTTCCATAGAACTCCAGGGTGGGAATGTAGAAATCACAAACTACTCTAATTAAAATATGAACTAGAATAATCATTCACCTTCTTCCTGCCTTTTGTAATTGTCTTTGGAACACTAAGGCTGCTGCAAGTTAGGAAAGCTACTTAATTAAAGGTAAACATTTAACTTTTTCTTTGAAAATGGTTTATTTATTTTAGCAGATTTGTTTAAAATTTCCAAATCCCTGGATAGGGAGGTGACTCAGTGGCTCTTGGTTTGCAATCATGAAAGCAGAATTTGGATTCCCAGACCCCAAATAAATCTTAGGTGGGTGTGGCAAGCTTTCAGTAATTCCATTGCTTAGAAGACAGAGTTAGGGAACCCCCAGAGCAAGGTGATTTTTCTGACTGGTTATATAGGTGAACTCTGAGTTCAGTTGAGATAACCAGCACCAATGAATAAAGAAAAGGACACTCAAAGTAGATCCAATGTCAACCTTAGAGATGCACATGCGCTGTGCATACATCTGCCCCATACATGTAAGTACACATATACAGGTGCCTATACACCACATAGAGATCTGCAAAAGAAAAAAAATTTCAAAGACCAATAATGAATGGAAATCACTAGTTTTCAGATACAATTTATTTATTCTTGTATTCTTCCTTTTCTCAGAGGAGAAAAAAGCGAGAAGGAAAACCAAAACAGCAACAAGGAAAATTCAGCAGTGGGAGGGAGATAGAAATGTTGAAACAGAAATGATAGAAAAGGTGTTGAAGGTTCTGGATAGGAACCAGGTATAAGTCATCTCCTCTTCTTTGTCCTAAAATCACAATGCTGTCATTCCCAGAAGCAAATGATCTGTGAAATTACTGACAGAAATTTGTATTCTTTTCCTATAATCATATAAATGATATATACTAAATAACTCTCTGCTTGGATAATTTTAAAGGTTATTTTGTTATTTTTTCACGTATTAGTTGAAATAGATCTACAAAGTTTTAAAATTTCTTTAAATGGCTATGTACTGTTTAATTGTATAGTTGCCCATGGTATTTTTTTCTGAGTTTTCTGAATGAGGACTGTATTTATAAAATCGCTAGGCTTTCCAACTTCTTCCACGACTCTGCTCCCTCTCAAATTCAAGACCTTTTCTTCTCTTTATATTATTGTTGTCTGCAGAGCCTATTTACTGCTGCTTCTATCTATGTGTACTTTTTGCTGACCATTGACCTACTGACCATTGACCTACTGTGTGTGTGTCTGGGGGGAGCAGGTAGTCCTTTTGCATATAGTTTAACAAATTTTACTGGCAGATACAGAGTTTGCTTATAATTACTTGCATGTCTGTGTGGTGTGATACAACTGCCTATCTGTACATGTACTATATGTGTATTCCTGTGTATGTAGGGACCAGAGGTTGGTGGCAGGCATATCCCTCTCTCATTCACTACTTCACTACTTTGTATACTAAGTTTCTCAGTTAACAAGTCAAGCTAGCCAGCTTGTTCTGGTGATCTCTTGTCTCTAATCCCACATGCTGAGATCATATAGATGGACTGCCAAGTCTGGCCTGCCCTTACATGGGCGCTGGAGATCAAAATATTGGTCCACCTGCTTGTGTTCACTGAGATTTCCCCTCAGGTCCTGCTTAGAATAATTTCCAATTACAGACAATACCCACAGAATAATACTGGGTACCCATCTTTTCACTCATGTATACCTAAAGACAAAACTCCTAGAAGGTGAGTTGCCATTTCTTGCAGATTTCTAATATCGGTGCAATTTTTAAATTGTCCCAATTTTTATTTTTACTGACAATGAAAAACAATGACTTTTTCCAAAACACAAAAACATATTTACAAATTCTTAGATCTCTCCTTATCTTCCAAAGCCAGTGATAAGCTTTAATTTCCATTCTGTAGGTCAAGTTGCCATTTTAAGATATGTGGAACTTTGTAATAAAACTTCTGTCATAAGCTTTGTTCACCTTTTCTCTTGGATTGCCTTAATTTTTTTGTGACAAGAACTCATTGTACAGCTCAGATTGATCTAAAACATCATACTTTGCCTCAGTGGGCCATGAGTACATTGCTTTTGTTGATGAAACTGATTTTTAGAGACTCTGTATTTGAGAAAATTAATTTTCTATAATTGACCACAAACTGAATGAAGCTATTTAGTTTTTGAGTTCTTTATTGCGGGATGTTACACTTCCATAGATGGGGTCAACTATACATAGATAATATACAGATAACACCATCATTCCGAATGAGCCAGAAAGCCCTAAGAATCCCTTCTGCTCTCCTTCCCAGTGTCAATTCTTCATTCCTCACCACAGTGCTCTCTTTATAGTAACTGCCTTTGTTTGTTTTACTCATTTACCACCAATGCAAGCCTAGCTTTGAACTTTGAACTTTCCTACAAATGGGATCGTCTAGTTTTACTCTTTGGTCTGTCTTACATCTGTCATTCAGCATGGATGCATGGGGCTAATCCCTCTTCTTGATGCAGCCACTGCATGCTTTCAGCACTGTGTGACTGACTTCCTGTCAATCTGCACCACAGTTTGTCATGAATTTTCTAGTCTACTGCTGTTGGATATTACAAGATTTTTATTTACTTTTGTTTAGAAATAGCAATTTTGATCACCTCAAGGTTACACGAAAAGTGTTTTAGTTACATTTTCTTTATATTTGTTATAATAAACACATTTTTATCAATTTTCAATTTGTTTTAAGGTTAAGTGTGTAGTTTAATGTACATCTATTAAAATTGTATGTATAATTTATATATATTATTTCATATGTAGTTTTATATGTGTGGATTTTTCCAGAAGTCTACCACATGATTCCATTATGTTTCCTGAATAAGCCTCTGCTTTCTTGTTTCTAAATTGATATATCTTCATGCTTAATTGTTATTTGTATATGTATGTTACTGGATTTCTGCTGTGTTCTGTTATCATGAGTCACACTGTTTAAATTACCAAGATTGGCTCTATAGTAGACTTTTATGTTTGTCTTGGCTCTCCATGCTATTGTTTTTCTCATAGTATTCGAGGTTATTTTTGCTTGCTTATTTTTCTATATTAAATCTCGAGTGAATTTATGTAGTTCTGAATATTCTATTACTTTTTTTTGTTTAGTTTTGTTTTTTATTTGTATCAGTTTCGGTTACAGGAGTAACTAAGCCAGGAGTGCTTGGTTACCTTCACAGTGATAAGAAATTCTTTTTGTTTTTCTATTTTCTTTGTTTCACTTAGAGACTGTGTATTTTTGTTAAATTTATCTGTAAAACATTTTCATGTTTGCTATTTATAGGCTGTCAGTGATTATATTGTCTTCCATTGATATAAGTGTATGGAGGACACTGGTTTCTGCATGTTACTTTTGCATCAAGATACTTTTTTAACTTGCAGATTGATTGTGGTAGGTACTAAGTTATTTATCCATATTAACATCTTTACATGAATATTTTATTTCTTATTTTCTCATAATATTTTTTCTACATTTTAACTGTTGGTTTGTATTCCTAGAGCAGTAATATGCAAAAATGGTAATAAAAAGTATTCTGTTTATATTCCTGACATTAATGCAAAAGTTTTTAAATGATTCCTTAATAAACTTAGTGCTGACTTTGAGTTATCATCATTTGTATACTAGAACACTAATTTATGCCTACTTTACAGTAACTTTTCTTAATAAGGAGCAATTTTGATTTATACGTGCTAATCAATACCTTTCTGTGATGGTAAATGTTCATTTTGTTTTTAATATGATAGCTATATTGATAATTTTACAAATATTAGTATCTTGAATTGATGAATGTTTTTTCATTCTGTGGCAGTGTCTAGTTCATTTCTGTGTTTTACAAACTAATAATTTTGTTTTGAGTTTTGTATCATTTCTCAAGATAAGATTGATTTGGGTCTTCAGCGTTAAATACTTTTGTTGCACTATTATAATAATTCCAAAGAAAGAAATAATTTTTAATAGTTTCTTTCTCTATACATCAGAAAAATACAAAACTACAAACATTAGAATTATCTGGTCTCTAAAATGTAACCAGGTCCTCTGGGGTCACCTGTGCCTGGTGTTTTTGTGCTGCATTTCTTAAGAACATGTCTTCCTCTATGCAGAAGGAGGGAATCTAATTTGTTTATAGCCCCTATCTCTTCTGGAGCAGGTTCTGAGCAAATTTTTCTCACCATGGTCACTGAAAATCAATTAACTATGCAGTAATCATAGTTCTGGAAGCATTGTCGACAGTTATTTGGGTACTTTACATTTCCTTGATTGAACATTTATAGATTCAGAGATATTTAAAAAACTGTAAATTCAAAACATTTGCTATAGAATTGCTAAAACAAGCACAGGAGAGCGTCTTGACTGCAAATGTGCTGCTGCCTTCCAACTGGGGAAACTGGCAGGAAGACTTGAGTGACAGGAAAAGACAGAGGAGGTTTTCAAAGACAGTAGTGAGCCTTTAAGATGCTTTGTAAGTCACAAATATTGTCTCACGCTTGAGAAAGGAGCTTGCCCGAGACCACTCTCCTTAGAACCTACACTTCTGAAATTCAGTCTCTCATGCTTGTGATCACACGTTTTTGTATCTTCTCTACAAAGCATTGGTCCATTCTTGGAAATATAGAAAACTCAAGCTCCGTTGCCAAGGTGACCTCTGCTTAGTATCTCAGATTATGGTTCATAAGCACAGTGTTTATCTTTTGTGCTGCACAGAATGTGCTGTGCTCTGCAGGCCTGAGACAGAGTTCATTAGACAACAGGAAAGGAAAAGAAGAAAAGAGAGGAAATAAATCATTTTTAATCACCTTCTATGTCTGTGGCAGGGCAGTAAAGCAACTTATAGTATGCCAGTTAACTTTACCACTTCAGGTTCACAGAGAACTAACAAGTTCAGTGAAGCTAAATGCATTTCCTAAAGGTGCATCATTAGTGGATAACTGAGTGGCAATGTGGACTTTCTATTTTTCTGTAACCTGAATGAAAAAATGAAGAGCTGCAAACAAAGGGGAAGTCTGTTGGTAGTCTAATACATCAGCAATGCCTGCCCCCAACTGAAATAAGAAGTACCACAGGCAGCACAAGCCAATTGTCACCAAAAATTTCCATCTTAGCCTATTAGTTTAATTCTTATTTATATCAAGACTAATTTTACAACAGGGCCAAAATTACCATTGTTATTAGTTTCTGTTTTAAACATTTCATGATTATTTAAAAAAATAAAACTATGACTTTGCTTTTGGTAACTTTCTGGTTATTAGGCTTTTCCAGGTTGACAGTGGGTGAATTTCTAGTATAGAAGTCACTCTTTTAGTCTGAGCTGTGTGTCAACCCATCACGCATAAGAAATCAGTAGGCCCTCATACCTTCTCTTTGGACAGACAGGCTGCACGGCCATCTTGAAGTTACACAGGAAGAACTCAAATCAGGACCACAGTAAGCAGTACACGAATTGCTGGACTCAAGGTGACACTTCAGTCTTCTCTCTTGTTCACAGAAAACCCTCAGGAATTTTATTAGGCCCCGATTGTATTCCACAAGTGTGAGAGTGTATTTCTAAGAGCTTCTTGTGGAAGAGCCTCCTGTCCCCTTGAAATGATATTGTAAGTTGAAAAAGCAAAATCCAGGCTTAGGGAACATTGCATACCCATCCATCTTTTTGGTATTAATTACACAGTAAAAGACCCAGGAAGTCCTGGAATAAGCGTACTTCCTTAGCTGTGTTTAGCTGAGCACTAAAAAAGTCCTATTTGAAAAGTGGTCGTTATTGCTCATGAAATTCCATCAGTTTCTCATGATGCTGAATATTCCCATATATGTTTGCTATCCCCTAGTCAGGGGCTGCCAAATTACAGCCATGAACCAAATAGCGCAAAGATTCTTTTGTATACTCCAGATATATTAGTCAGAGTTCTTTAAGGAGCAGAATTGAGGAAATGTATGTATATATACATACAAGGTAAAAGGGAATTTATTAGACAGATTGATGGGATGTACTCTTTGTGGCTATCTCCTAATGAAAACTCAGAGACTCTGGCAGTTGTTCAGTCTGTGAGGCTGGTTTTCTCAACCATTCCAATTGGTCACTACAGTCTTAGAAGATACTTGGGAGCTGCTGATCTTCAGTCTATATTGGAATCCTAAGAAGGTTAGTTCTAGCGTAGGTGAAGGAATGCCTCAGCAGTAGTACGGATGAACTTGTCAGTAAGAGTTGGGGAAAAAAGGCAAAAAGGAAAAGCTTCCTTTGCCCATGTCCTTTTCCATGAGCTGGCGTAGCAGTTATACCACAGGTTTAGTGTGAGTCTTCCCACATCAATCTTATTAAGAAAATCCCTTGAAGGTGTATCCAGCAGCTTTGGTTTTTAATTGAATCCTGATGTAGTCTACATGGCAATTATGATTGCTTATCACACCAGAGAGAAAAGAAAAGAAGTAAAGATAAAGATAAGAATATATACAGTGAGTATTTTAATTCTAAATGTGATTAGAAATCCCTAAAATGCAGAGTTGGCCAACATTGTTCATCAGAACAGAAATATTAACATAATTTAAATAAATGAAATCTAGTAATTTTTAAAATTATGCTAATAAGTGACTGTTATGCTTAGGGTTGCTTTCACAGTGATGAAACATCATGACCCAAAGAAACTTGGGGAGGAAAGGGTTTATTACAGTTCATCACCAAAGGCAGTGAGGGCAGGAACTCAGACAGGGATAGAACCTGAAGGCAGGAGTTGATGCAGAGATCATGAGGAAAGTGCTGCTTACTGACTCGTTCCCCATGGTTCAGTGTGCTTTCTTATAGAAACCAGGGCTATCAGCCCAGGGGTGGTCACACCCACAGGGGGCTGTGCTCTCCCCCATCAATCACTAATTAAGAAAATACCCCAGAGCTGGATCTTATGGAGGCATTTTCTCTATTAAGGTTCCCTCCTCATAGCTAACTCTAGCTTGTGTGGTTGACATTAAACTATGCAGAACAGTGAGTTTGATGCTTATATTTCATTTTAAATATTACTCCTTTATGTAAGTATGAACATTTAAAATCCTGTTTTATCTTGAAATATATAATACATTATCTTAGTTATGGACTTTTATATCTATAATTAAAAAAACTATAACCAAAAGTAACTTGGAGAGCAAAGGGTTTATTTATTCTTAAAACTTTCAGGTCACATTCTATCGCCGAGGAAAGTCAGGGCAGGAACCTGGGGACAGTAACTGAAGCAGAGGATACAGAGGAACTTTGCTTACTGACTTGTTCCCAGAGGCTTGATCAGCCTACTTTCTTATACCATCTGGAATCAACTGTCCAGGAGGAGCACTTCTCACAGTAAGCCAGGCCCAAACAAATTAGTCATTAATTTAAAAAATGCAATTACAAATGGGCCTACTGGAAATCTGCTGGAGACGTCCTCTCAGTTGAGGTTTCTCTTCCTAGGTGATTTCAGTTTATGTCAAGTTGACAAAGCACTGACCAAGGCATATGTATTATTGGATATGCCTATTTAGTCATAGAAATGGACATAAAATATATATTTCCTAAACACTATATTTATTGACCAAGGAACCCCCCCTTTCACTATACTCCTCCAATTCCATACTCTTGTAATCACCAGTCTACTCTCTATTTCTGTAAATGAATTCAACTTCTTAGATTCTAAATGTGAATGAGACCATATAATATTTCTCTTTCACTTTGCATAATGTCCTTGAGATTCATTTGTTTTCTCAGAAAGGACAGATTTCTTTGTATGTAATTTTAAGGCTGAATACTATTTCATCCTGTGTTGTCATATATAACATTTCATTCCTTACCCCTTTCATAACCCCTTCCTTCTTTCTTCCCTTTCCTTCTCTTTTCTTTTCTCTAATACTAGAGACAAAATCCAGGGCCTAATGCATGCAAGTCAAAGAACCTACCACTGATCTTTATCTACAGTCCTATGTATCATTTTTTATTATTTACAAAACTTTAGTTTCTCTATATATATTGATGTTTGTTCAGATTGATGAAGTGAACATGGGAGTGTAGACATCTTTTTGGCAAATTGATTTCAAGTTTTGGGATATGCTAATTATCCTGACTTTCCTTTTCAGCAATAGGTATGTGAACCAAACCCTCACATTAAACTTGGAAATACACACAAGTATTATATATATATACATATATATGTATTTATATAATGTTATTTTATGTATTTATAAAATGTTATTTTAATATATTTAAATATATGAAATAATGGACTCGACAGTTTGTGTGAGTATGTGTGTGTGTGTGAATGCTTTTATTTGGTTACAATTTGGTGTATTTTCTATTGATTTTTTGTTTTTGGGTGCTGTTTTATTTTGTTTCCTAGTTTATGGATGTTTTGCTGTCGTATTGTGGTTTGGTTTGTTTTCTTGAGAAAGAATTTGATGCTGGGTGGGAAGGGAGGAGGACATGATCTGGACAAATTTGTGGGAGGGTAAGAATATGATAAAAATATATTTAAGTTTAAAAATTGTCTTAAATAGTAAAAATTACTAAAGATATTAGAAAAGCAAGGAAGATTTTAAAGGTTTAAGTCTTCAAATTTGAATTCTGTATGAGTAGACGACAATAGATAGTGTTGCAATTAATTAAATAATGTGCGCTTAATAGACTCAAAAATAATTTTACCTCTTATAACAACTGAAGAATTTCTATTGTTTGTGGATCATTTATCTCCTATAGTCCCTCACATATAAAATAAGCCGTCTCATTCCTAATAAAATGGGGGCAGTTGTTTTTTAAATTATTAGGTAATTTGAATGCTTAGTTTCTTTACAAATCAGTCCTGAATTGAATTGACCATCTAGAAGTCACTGTTCAGCATGTATGACACCCTAGATTTCTTCAGTTTCTCAGAGTATCTGTTGAATGTTCAAAATAGGTGGCACTCCAGGAAGGAGTAACTGGGTGGCAGTGTGACTGATACAAAACACATATATGTTGGTGAGATCCTGTTGGCATGCATTTTTTAAACTTTCATTGATTTTTTTGGTGACTATCTCATCATGTGTTCTTGAACCCATTTATCTTCCCATCCCCTTGAGTCTGCCCTCTACCCTTGCCAACCTCCCCTGCAAAATACAATCAAATTTAAAAGAAAAAAAAAGAGACAAAACAAAAAAACCAAAGAATCAAAACAAGCAAAAAGCAAACAAAACACACACAGTGGGCGGGGGGGGGGGGGGGGGGGGGATCTTGTCCTGGGAGCTGTAGTGTAGTCTTCTGAGTGACACAGTTCACCCTTTAGCCCATTCACCTTCACTTGCAAGTGTTCATTGCCATGAGTTTGGCTCAAGGCCTCTGACTTCTTCTACACCACTAATAATGGGCCCTCACTGGGGCTCCTCTGGACGCCCAGTGTCAAGAAGATCCTGTTGTTTAGGATTTGTAGTTTCATCCCCTTCACCTGCTCCAGCGGTTCACAGATGAGGTGAATTACAGTGATATATTAATTTTGTTTTAATAAATAAAGCTTGCCTGAAGATCAGAGTGCAAAGCTAGCCACACTAGTCAGTCATATAGACCAGGCAGTGGTTGCACACACCTGTTAGCCACACCAGTTAGCCATAGAGGCCTGGCAGTGGTGGTACATGCCTTTAATACCAGCACAAGGGAGGAATATAAGGCAGGATGAGACAGGAACTCACTTTCTTTTCAGTTTGAAGATTTCATAGAGTTAAGAGCTCTCTGTTGCCTTGGCTGCTTTGCTTTTCTGGTCTTTAGTCTGAACCACAGTATCTGTATCTGCGTTTTTATTTTTCATGCTACAGTGGATGGTGGGGCGGGCCAACTCATGGCCCTGGTTCTGGGCCCGGCTGGTAGCTGTCTTGGTCAGTCGGCCAGGTTTCCCTCAGCATCACTACCCAGGCAAGCTCTCTAGCACTACTTCAGTTAGCTCACCCAACGCAGGCTCCAGCAAGCAGTGGGGCCACTTGTCCTGTCCTCAGGTCCTCAGATTTGGGCCACCCACACTCACACCACCAAGGCCAGCTCCGCTATTTTACCCAGGCAAGGTTCAGGACACTGTCTCCTGACTGCTGTAGAGGGAATAGGAGGGGGTGTGGTGGGTCACACCTGCTCTCATGCCCTCAGGGCTAACTCACTCACACACCTGACAACAGGGTCAGCTCTAATGAGCTGTCCAGGCAGCATACAGGGCCCGCGTTCTTGTGTGCTGCAGCTAGTGAGGGGCAGGACCAGTTCTCTCACTCTCATGATCCCCTGGCCAGCTCTTCCTACTTCCTCCTGCCACAAGTAGCAAAGGGCAGAGCGGGGAGGGCATCTTTACCTTACCCATGCCACTGCATGGCAGACAAGGAAGGGCAGGGTAAGCCCTGCTGCTCCCACACTCTCAGGGCTGGCTCGCCTGTGTCCCTGACCAGAGTCAGTTCTAGTGTGCTGGCCAGGTAAGGCGCATAACCTGTGGTAAAGGGTGGGGCCATATTTTCTGGGTGTAGGGAACAGCTATTCCCTGAGAGGTAGGACCAACTCTCCTGCTGCAGAGCCCAGTGAGGGACAGGGCCTGTTGTCCCCTTGCCTCTGAAGGATGGGGCTGGATCAGCATAGCATGATTCCAATGACTCCCTATGCTAACACAGGACGCAGACATCATCCCAGCACCTGAGCTGCAGTAGGACCATTAATCCATTCATATGGTCTGGATATCAGATCACAGGCCACCCCCTGGCCCTCAGTGGCAACAGGAGCCACAGACAGCAACCCTGGCTCCCTTGCTGCTTCAGGGCCTCCGATAAAGACCTGGCCCTTGGCAATAGCCCAGGCCCAAACAGCACTTTGGACTCAAGTAGCTAGCAGGCCATTCACCATTCAGGCCTATTCCTCACCATCTCACCTCTTCAGAACCACCTCTCTCCTCAGCCCATGAGCTGTCCTGCCCCCCCTACACCCTGCCTTCCATTTTTTCATACTGTACTCACCATAATGGTGGCAGACTGCCTGCCTGACACCAGGGCTTTTGGTTGGCTCACAGGTGGTGTTTGGTTGAGCCCTGCCTGCCCTGGCCACAAGAAATGGCTGTGAAACTGTGGCTTTTCTTCTCTTGTGTGCCTGGGTCTAGAAACCTCGGGCAGTGCATTGTGTGTGGCAGAGCCAGCTGAGCAGTCACCAGGCCAGGCTGTGGAAGCAGCATAGTAGCTGCCTGCTTGCCAGCTGAAAAGGCAGCACCAGAGTGGTTCAAGGAAGAAGGCTGGTGGAAGAAGAGATGGCAAGGGAGGGTAAAGGGTTGAGGATCAAAAAAAAAAAAAAGGCAGACATCTCTAAGAAGCTAGCAAAGAGGAGCTTAAGGTACTGGTTATTGGAAGAATATCTAGAGGGCTGTCAAATCTGTATAGACAAGGTCTCAAATATGCTGGGCCAAGAGCTGTCATTCTGACGCTAAGGGTTTGGGAATCTAGACCGCCTAGGCTAGTGATATAACGCTGGCTAGTTAAGACAGTAATCCTGATACCTCGCTCACTTGCTCCTGGAATGACAGCCACGACCAAAGCTCAGCTACATAAGAGCTATGACAGATAAGGAGCTAAGAGTTCAGATAAGATACCCAAAGTCTATAGAAGCTCTGTGGAAGGTGCCACTGGTTGCTACTTTGTCCTCCTTGCCTCCTGCTATAGCTGTTTAATGCCGTCAAACAATGACCAGCACGGGAAGAGTGCCTTGCCTACTCATGGTCTCTATCTACCATATCATATGTCTGAGAATCTCTGCCATTCCAAAGCCAATGGAAGATAAAGGGATGGTATATACACCCTTTAATTTTCTTTGCAAGGTATTGCCTCTTGGTTTTGTAAACTTAAGCGTACTCTAATCTCTTTTTAAGAAATGGGATAAGTGACAATTGCTTTATTTATATACATATGTATATTCATCATATACATATACACACATATATTTTATATACTCTCTTAATATGTATGCTCTTTTGCAGATCTATTTACATACATATGTATGTAAATATATATATGTATATAAATATATATTTCTATGTGTTAACTGATGCATGTGTTATGGATATATTTGTTTCAATAGGATTAGTCTAGCACAGCAGCTCTCAACCTGTGAATCATAACCCCTTTGGGGGAGGGTGAAACGGCCCTTTCACAGAGGTCAACCTAACACATGATTCATAAAAGTATCAAAACTACAGTTGTGAAGTAGTAATGTAAATAATTTTACGATTGGGGTCACTATAACATGAGTAACTTTATTAAAGGGTTGCAGCATTAGGAAGGTTGAGAACCATTGCTCTATACATTTCACTGTTTTTTATCCAGGGACTAGTGCATGTGAGATTAGGCTAGAGGAGAGGAACCTACATCTTTGAGGGGGACTCTTGCATTTAGACTTAGATATTGTTATTCAAATGAAATGTTATACAAGAGAGGTGTGAATGAAAAAAAAAACCAGTCATTGTATGGTGTACAGTAGACCTTATAAGAAATTCATTACGATTTGACAACGAGGATTGAATTCATGACATTCTCAGAAATATTCTCTAACATTGAAGTATGCATTTGACGAAAAAATTTCTGAACCACATTAAATCCTGCAACTAGGTTGTAAGTAGTACCTTTTTATTTTTGGGTATTTGTAAATACACACACACACATACACACACACACATACACAGTAGTTTTTTATTTTTTTAGCATAAATGTTTCCAAGTGGCCACGGTTCTTGAACTTTGGTTGCATTTCTTAATTCTTTTTAATACATGAAGCACTTCAAAAGATGATAGTTCTTTCTTGGCTTCATGGAACCACACACCCTCCTTGTGTGCATTTCCTGGCTCTGGAACAATAGTGCGAATGCTGCCCTTTTCTGTCCAGTGCTGACAGCTCTCCTTAACTTTACATTTGCCACATAAGAAAAAGTGCCTATCATCTTTGCAGCAGATTCAGGAAATTCATTTGCTTGGAAAGACTAGCTTTTCTGAAAAATGCCTCTGATATGTGTTTGTCGCACAAAAGTTAGCTTCAGGCTGGCCTCTGTACTCACATAAAAGACAGGAGAGAATGCCAATAATTTTGTAGGAAGTCGCTGCAGGGGCCAGCTGAGAAGTGAGTATTAAGAGAGTTCGAGGAGGGAGAAGACCCTCAGAGTGAAAGAAAGTTACTACATTGTTTCCTACATAAATGGTTGCTAGAATGCTTGCTTTAGTGAGTTCTCCATTGCCCATAAGTGCTTTTGTGTATGTGTTCTATTTTAGAATCACAGAGAAAAGGAAGAATAATAGGAGGAATGGCAGTTGGAACCACATAAAGGAGTAATGTAATTTGGTGCAAAATTGGGTGATAGAGCAGGCCCAGTCGGGTAGGAAATCAGCAGTCTGTGTTCCAGGCTGCTAAAGCCGGGACAAGGGCCTTGCTAAGATGAATCAAAGGAAAGAGTGAGAAGAGCCAATGCCAGAAAGTTCATCCCACTCTTCCCTGTGGAAGACATTGCTAGCAGTGGGTTTAGAAACACATTTGAAAGTAGGCAGATCAGATTCCTAGCTGTAGCCTAGTACAGTGTAGTTAATATGACATTTAGTGAGTTTATTGACTCCCACCTCACTTCCCCCCACAATATATTGGGGTTAGTGATTCCTACTTTAAATAATTAAGTGAGGAGATGACTACAAATTCTTCCTGCCATTGGCCCCCATTTAGTAAGCATTCTACAGAATAACCATCTCCATCGGTAGTAAAATTATCACAATTACAAAGAAGAATGTTCGGCCATTTGGTGTGATGCTATAGGAGGACCATTTGCTTTGCAGGAACACCATGATCTGGCAGTTTCACATTTGCATGGAACTTGGCAGCAGTAGCTCAGAACAGAAATAGCTGAAACAGTAGACACAGACTTGGTTTTATTTCAGAACTGCACTCAGGTTTGCAGATACAATGTCCTCTGGAATTTGTCCACAGACTCTGGATGAGAAGGGGGAAGGAACAGTAAGAAATAAACAAGATCAGTGAGGGGCAGATGCCAAAGGAGCTTCCTGGGGCAGCATGGGAATAAGTGGAATCTATGAGATTCTGAAAGTCACTATGGCTTAGGAAGCTGTTTTGGTCAGATCTTTATGAATCAGACCTGAGGGTTATGATCTGTATGTTCTTAGGAGGACCTGGTGAGGTTCTATGGAAGACAGATAAGGAGAATAAAGTGGAGAAGCTAAAGAAGGGTACTGTGTGGGAAGACTCATCTCAAGTTCTCTGGAGCTTAACTCTCCATGTGAGGTAAGAGGACTGGCCTTTGTTACTCAGCATCTGCCACTCATTGGCATTTTCCAGTTCTTTCTATATAACAGCAACCAGGAACAGAATGGAAACCCTGCTGGAGGCCAGTACAAAGGGTAGAGTCAGGATATGGTCACTCATGCCCCGATGTTAGTTAGCGCCCACCATGATGGTCCAACTAATTGTTATAGCCAGGTGCTTCTCGACCAGGTTGGTAAACCCATTGTTCTGCGACTTGGCATGATCTATTGGCACTCTGCAGCCCAAAACACACCCCCAAGTCTTTTAATATTTTCCTTCAGGCTGCCATACTGGCCTGATTGTTCAAGGTCCTGCCATAGCGGAAGGAGTCTTAGGATATCAGCTACAGACAGTGTCTTTTAGGTCATTAGCATATAATTCCCTTCCTTGAATGTCCTTAAGGAAATTGTATTCAAGTTCCTAAACTCTGTTATCAATGAGATAATTTCCAAAGCACTGTAGGCAGTCACAAGGGCAGCACACTTTGGGATTCTTGGTTAATTTGTCTTCCTTATCCAGGAAGACTTGGGGGATTTTGATCATGTATGTGGCCCAGTTTAGCAAAGTGACTTTTAATAGCAAAGAGGTTCTTTTTCTGTTAAACCCAGAGTTTTGATGGAAAATGTCAGAAAGGCTTATGAATCACTGTGAAGTGGCATACCCTGAGAAGGGTCAAGGCACTGTTCACTGGCTACTACAGTATGGCTTCACTTACTCCACTGGGGTCTGCGGAGTTTCTCAGACTAACTGTCTTAGTTAGGGTTTTTATTGCTGTGAAGAGACACCATGACCACAGAAACTCTTATAAAGGAAAGCTTTTAATTTACAGTTCAGAGGTTTAGTCTATTATCATCATGGTGGGAAGTATGGCTACATGCAAACAAGCACTGTGCTGGAGAGGTAACTGAGAGTTCTACATTCAGATCCTCAGGCAGCAGGAAGAGAGTGACCCTGGACCTGGCTTAAACTTCTGAGGACTCAAAGCCCAACCCTCTGTGACATACTTCCTCCAACAAGGCCACACCTACTGCAATAAGGCCACACTTCCAATAATGTCACTCCCTATGAGTCTATGGGGGACATTTTCATTCAAACCCCCATAATGACTATTTTGACAAACTAAATCTGCCTTTCATATAAGTAATTTGGTAGATAATACCATTTCTTTTCCAGTGGCAATACATAACTGTAAGGCAGATATGGAATATCCAAGGCTGTGAGGTAAGAACAGATATGATGAGTTCATCCCTGAATTTTTTTGCCTCAGTCAAATTTTAGTGGACCTTGAATTATGATTGGATGCTGCCTAGTCATGCCTAAGAAGTGCTGAAATATTTGATTCCCAACTAGTTTGTGTATGACTTCTACTGGACATTTATGATAACATGTCTTCTGGTCCTTGGCATATGCAGGCATTTGAGGGGTTTATCAGAACTACAGACCCCTCCCCCTCAAAAAACTACAGTGTGCCAGCTGCTTGTTTGAGAACTGACTGTGGGAAGGTACTAGAAGGGAAGCCAGAGAAAGGGAATCTGGGAAGGGAATCTCAGCATGTGCTGAGGAACAGTTCTCATGTTGCCAATGGCGTCTAGTCCTCCTGGGAGATTCTACATGTAACCTTGCTAAGCAAAATGCCAGTAGTTTTACTCTGTGTTCACAGCTTCCAATGCAGGCTTCTGCATTTGCCTGTCTCTTCATGGAAAATGTGTAAGTTTAAAAATATGAGTGAGGCTGGTAAATCAGAACAAATGGAGGGTTTTGTTATTACTCAGAATTTTTGACCTTTGGTTTCAAAAAAGCATTTCTGTCAGTCAAACACAGATGTACTGAGAATCAATCTTTATAAAATGTTCAATAGTTTCCTTCCACTTACAAACTCCCAGTATCCAATTCTGCATTTCTCTTTGGTATTCTTCCCAGTGACTCTGCCAGTGAGGACACAAATATGAAAACCCCTGTGCATCTTTTCTGATGTGCTTACAGCTAAGAATAAATACAGAAAAGCACATCTATAAGTTTTACTTCTTCATTTTGATAATGAAACAAAAATTAAAATATAGATTGATATTTTTAATTAAGAAAAAAAGCAGAGACAATCTAAACAGAAGTAACAACTGCAAAGGCTAAAAAGTTGGAAGAAATGCAATGTCGTTATTATAAATTTTACTTTATGCTTATTGGGATGACCTAGTGCAATAAAATGATTGATGGATTGGTTTATAAGCCTTACTTTTGCCTCTGTGACCTTGCCACTTATGATAGTGACCTTGTTCACACACTCTCTGGCCTCAGTTGTACTAGGTAATCAAGGAGAATGTTAGAGGACATTTGCTGATGCTCAAATTTAAAAATTATTTTTCTTTTCTTTTTACTTGGATTTTTTTCAGAGGAGAAATGCCATTGGTTTTTGAAGTTTTATACCTTCATTTCTCTATTTTAAAAGCAATTTTACAAACTTAGAAACTACCTAGAAAATAGAGAAAGAAGAAAAAAATCCTTCACATCTTTATTCTGTTTTAACACACCTTTTTCATTCTTTCTTGTTCACAATACTGTCATGTAGTCAAAATTATAGTGCTTATGCTTTTATTTTCTTATACAAATGTGAAGAAGGAAACGGGAATAATGTGATAGTATTTTCAAATTCTGGAAAGGCTACCACATGGAACAGATGACAGTTTGTTCTGTGTGGGTGAAGATGCTCACAAAAAGAAGCTGACTCAATCTCTGTCCTAGGAAAGACATTCTTTTTCCCTGTGTTATACTCAGAAGTCATACAGAATGGAGGACATAGTGGTGCTACAAAAAGACAGTACTCCAGTGTGGAAAACATGCAGTTCTGATGTTCTGTCATGGAAGGCCATTTTTCTGACCTTCCATTATCAGTCATCTTAGTCACATCTTCAGTGTTACATTTCTATGAAAACTCAGGTAGCTATTTAGTCATTTCTATGTCTCTGGGTTGATGACTTGATGACTCTGATAACTAAGACACAAATGTACAGTCTAAGTAAGATGTGTCTGTGCTTCCAAGGCAAAGAAAATTTTTTTTTTTTAAAAATCTGTAGTTTCCATTTTCTTAATTTCTATTACCAGGTGCCTTAAACTAGACTTTCCCTCAATGAATTCCTCATAATAATTACACACTAATTTGTCTTAATGCCATTCCATATTCTGCGCTTGAAAACTTCATATCAGACCCCTGCTATCATTCCTGCTTGATTAATGACCGGGAATTTGGTTTGGTCGGTTGGGTAACACAGCTGCACAATGCCAGATCAACTGAACAGTGCTCATGAAGGCAGTATTAAATTATTCTTGGGAACTGGGTGAGAACAAAACTCTTATTCTTACAACAGTCCCCTACCCTCTCTTTTCCTTCTTTATCACTTCAATGTAGTTTGTTCTTTTTTAAAAAAATTCATTTTAGTGTGCCCAGGAGTTAAATTGATCACCTCATGGAAGCCAACTGTGTTCTGCTTGAGGAACCAACTAGGAATAGACATTTGGGTATTCAGGCTCCTTGTAAGATGAGAGAGCACCAGCAAGGGGAATTAAATTCTCCACGTATCACTGAAAAAGGCTGTTAGCTAAAACATTTTTTCTACCAAATTGCTTTGTAAAGGTTTTATTGAGATTTACAACTGAGAGTCTTTAGGTAGAAGTTAGGGAAAGACAAGAATTCAGACATGATCTGAAATAGGCGTCTTTAGTTAGGAGAACAATTTCTCATGCTCTAGCTTCTTGCTATTTTAATGATTATGTACTTTAAATATTTTAATTATCTGTAGTTACAATATGTTTTTAAAATAAAAAGCAATATGTGTTTTGGGTGCATTGCCTGCATGCATATTTCTGCACCATGTGCAGTGCATGAAAAAGTCATTGGATCTTGTGTGACCTGAATTACAAATGGTGTGAGCTTCCATGTGGGTGCTAGGAATTGAACCTTGGTCCTCTGCAAAAGCAACAAGTACTTTATACTGCTGAGCTATCTCCCTACCTCCATTTTATTAATTTTAAGGCAAGAACTCTAACAACAAGGACTGAAGAAATAAAGCCCATTCAAAGTGTGCCAGACTCCTTTGACTGCTATAGACTACACAACACAAAACAACCTTAGGGAGAAATTATCTCTTTAGCCTAAATTGTGAGGTTCATCACCATGATCTAATGAATATGCTTCTTCAATCTTCAAAGGATGATGAATATCCAAATAAAAAAAGAAATGAAGATAAAGTTGGCCCAGTGTTATTAAATGGCTCACCGTTGCTTCTGGATAGATGGAAACAGCATGATTTTGAGGGGCAAACAGGAGACTAAAAACAGGGCCAAGCATTAGCTATATGTACCTCTGTTATGAGATAACTGGCCATTTCTATATCTCTCTTGAAAGTTCTCTCTTTTTGTTCTTTAGGAAAAAAGTGTTAAGTTGCTATCATTTTCATTTATGACTTTTTATCCAATGTTAAAAATCTACTTATCTGGTCACAAAGCCTCAAATCACACCTTTCTGAGCTTCCTTTTTTCAAGGTAGTGTGTTATGTGCTGACAGCTAAAAATCCAATGCCAACTAACAAATACCAGCAATCTAATACTAACTAGTACTAGCGTGGATAGTAACAGTTATTTCCTGGCTACAGAACAAGCACTCCTTGGTAAAGAAGAATTTTCTAATATCCCATAAAAGAAAACACTAGGGGGAATGTCTATGATGGTTATAGCTACTGAATATGTGGAAATACCGAATCTCAGTTACTGTATCTGCAAGGATCTCTAGATGGTTGGTAGTTGAGGATAAAATTTTAATTATCTTCACTAAGTTTTTTACTTCTAAGGATAAGTAGGGATGAAAACTATCTAAAAAAAAAATCAACCCTCTGTCAACAAAAAAGCCAACAAACTCTGACTCTGCATGGCTTAGCTGCTTTCCATTAGGAGGGCCAGGTTGGTTCAAACTTCCTGGTTTGGCTCACATCTCGGGACTTCATAGCTGATAAGTACACCATTCATACTTCTGTGTGTATTATCCTCCCCAAGCCAGTTTAAAGAAAAGAAGGTTTTATTCTGAGATAATGTAGATCCATGTGCAGACATCAGAAATTTACAGGTAGCCCCTATACAAACTATCCAGACTTAGCTATAAATTCCTTTTATTTTCCACAAAACTCTATGAAAACCTTGTCTATATCACTAAAACACATATTTTGATTTCCACAGAGACTGCAAGATACTTGTATAACAACTACAGGTAGCATCTACTAATTGTTATTTCTCTCCACTTACCTGCATAATTTATTTCTTTCATCCTTGATGTATGTATATGCTAATGTCTTGTTAGACTTATATCTGAATATTTAAATTTTTATAGTCTCTAAATAGTATATTTAATTTTAGTGTCCAGACGTTCACTAGTAAGACATTGAAACACAATTGAATTTTACATGGTTATCTCATTATCTTATATCTTACAATATCAATGAACTCATGCGTTTTTGAAGATATGGATTTCTTGGAGCTTTCTAAATAGATGATTATGTCAGCTGCAGGTATACACCACTTTACTTCTGATTGCAGGTTATTAATTCTGTCTGTTTAATTCTATTTTGTGTTTTGTGCTGTCTAGAGAGAGCTTACAGTGCTATGCTGAAGTGGTAAGAAAGAGAGAGTATTTTTGCCCTTTTTCTCTTTCTTATGGAGAAAAATCATCTTATTAATTATAATTCTAACTATAGGATATATTGCATGTATGATTTGTGTCTTTAAACTCTCCTTGGATGGCTGAAAGTATTTTCAGGAATAAGTGCTAACTTTTGTTAAGAGAATGTCTTCACAGGTGTGACCATGTCATTTCCCCTCCTTGGACTATCCATACAGTGGATTATATCCATCTCGGTTTGAATACTGAACCAGTCTTATAGCCATGAAATAAGCATATGTTGGTCATAATACAGGGTTTTTTACATAGTATTTAGTTCTATTTGTTATTGCGTGGTAGTGGGAAATTGTTTTCTCTTTGTGCTGCCTTTGCTTTTCTGTTTTTCTATCAGGGTCACACTAACTTCATAAAGTAAATTAAGGAGTGATATTTTCCCTTTTGCTTTTCAGAAAGAGATTGAAAATAGATAGGAACCACGGATTGTAATCCTCATTACTCATGGGCTAGAGTCGGAGTTTTATGTCCCTTATTGATCTCCACGGGCAACACAGGGAGGTGCCAGCCTCATTTGGTGTCATATAAGAAAGGCAATATGAGAATTTCTTCTGACACTGTTTTCTTGCATAGATAGTATTTTCATAGCACATTATTCAAGGTACATGGGAAGGGTAAGTACTTTTATTAACAAGCAATTCTCATTACTATTCTGATGTTTAATTCAAATAATTTGTTGACTTTATCAGAATGCTAAAAAGACATTTTAAATCGAAACTATTGATCTGAACTTCTGGCAATATCCAAAAACTCTATTATATTAATGTTCTGGGTATCTTAATTTGTCTGAGAAGTAAGTCAGCTTTTATTAGATACTTAAAGTTTATTTGTGCTCCAAATTAAATAAAAATTAAATATTGCCCTAGAGAATATAGATGGCTGAAGAAACTTCTTTTGCTATCTAACCACTAGTAATGGTTACTGCAGCATGAGACACTCTTCTCATTCCATCCCCCATTAGGAGCAGAATAGATTTTTATGGGTTGTCCATCATCAGGAAACTGTGTTTTGTCTTTCGTAGGCAAACTGAGCAAGTAAATCTTTTCCTGATGCCCAACAATTCATCTTCACTGATTTATGGTTTTCATAGATTTGTCTCCTACTAAACTGTAACATATGTGACTCACTTAATATGTAGTTTCTGAAATATTGTTTCATAAAAGTTAGGGTTCAATGCCTGAGACATAACACGGGCTTAGCTATATAAGATTTATCAACATTGTGACAAAATGTCTAAATTGACAAAAGCAATTTAAGGAAGGAAGACCTATTTTGTCCTGAAGTTGGACATCTTAGCCCATAGTTACTTTTGCAAACTGTCATGGAGTGGTCATGGAAGTATGGAGAGCAAAAAGATCTAACATCCCTAATGACTACTTCTTTAACTGGGCTCTGCCTTCTTAAGGTTACACAGCCTCACAAAATAAAACAATCAGCTTGGGTTCAGGATAATGTACTCTATGGATTTTTTTCTAAAACAATGAATGATGTTGTACTTACACCCTGTTATTTTGCCCAGGACAGTGAAGAGGCTTTTCTCTTCTTTCTGGGTAGAGGCTTCTCCTTTTCTTCCCCTATCTCCTCCTCCTTTTGCAATCTCCCACTTGCCTTCTCCCTCCAAGAAGGTGGTTCATAACACCTTTTGGGGGTGTCAAACCACCTTTCCACTGGAATTACCTAAGACCATTGGAAAACACAGATATTTACATTATGATTCAGAACAGTAGCACAGTTAGAGTTATAAAGCAGCGATGAAAATAATTTTATGGTTTGGGGTCACCACAACATGCAGAATTGTATGAAAGGGTATATAAGAAGGTTGAGAACCACTGCTCTAAGTATTGGTGAAAAATCTGTGTGCAGTATTATGGTGGACAGCATTTAGGGCTGATTCTTACCTTCTGGAAACTTCCTTTGTGTTGTCTTCTCCTTTCCAGTGTGTGCTGCATCTAATGTCTAACTCCACTGAACATATGGCTCAGATTATAGACATCACTTTTAGATCAACCACAATGACACATATGTCCATTCCACTCATTCTTCTTATGCTCTAACTTGCTTATGCTGGAGGAGAACAACTTCCAGGTTTGAAGCTGCCTTAGAGAGTGGTTTCTCAGGTGGCAAGGACCCAAGGAAGACCTTTCCTAAATCCAGATTGTTGCATGACAGTCTGTGAGGAACTGAATCCTATCACTATCCCTGTGCATGATCTTGGTAGGGTATCTCTCCTCTGTTAAACCTTGATTTGACAGTATTCCCTGACAACTGTATGGCTAGAGCCGGTGAGAGACACAGAATCTGAAGATACATTAAGTCACACTCACAGAATGCTAGATACCTCAAACCCCTAAATTTTGAGCTATCTCCTTACATGTCTCTACATAATAAACACAGTTTAAATTTAAGTTACTTTTAAGCTCACGAAATACCCTTATTCAGAAAGCCCTTTCCTATCATTGTCCTGTTCGAGCATTTAGCTCTTAGAGAGATATGAGCATAAAAACATGTGCCTCCTGTGTTCAATCTGATGTCCTACCTGATGTCTTTCCAGCTGAATGTGATTTATAATAATCCCCAAATATGAGGCTGAACAGCAAAATGGTGGTGATGAGGGGGAGTAGAGAGTGAGAGGGAAAAGAATTAGGACTGACATTTTATGTCTTTAAAAAAACTGACCTTTTGGAAATATCACTGTGTACATTTAAAATATTAATACAGGCTCTTGCTGTTAGTAGGCAGAGAGGGTTGTTGTCACAAGTGACCTTTTATTGAAGTAAAAGAAAATTGACAGTTTTATTAGTGAGAGTATCAGAGGAGAAAACACAAAGGAGGTAGAAAAGCTGCTGCAGTAGTAATTAGTTACACACACAGAATATTTTTAGGCAGCTGGGGTTTTAGATGAGAGGAGCTGAGAAAGGTCTTTTGATCTTCTTCCACTAAGGCCAGCGTAAATTATGCCTAAAACTGGAGAATGAATAGTCCCAGACATTCTTTTTGCAGGTGTTATGTAAAAGCTTTTATGTTTCCACTTTTTATTTTGTTTGTGTCAACCAAGAACTATTTAAAAAAAAAAGAAATGAAAGAAAATAAAAAGTCCCACCTTGGGTGGAAGCCCCTTCTTCCACTAGAGGCCACAGGAGCACGTGGGTCCCCATGTAAGCCCCCTGCTCTTGAATCACCAACACTCCCTCGGGACCCACCCAGCCTTACCACAGCACTTCTTCTATTCACACTATCCTGGCAAACACCTCCAGTGGATGCCCCTGTTTCATCAAAGGCCTTGCCAGCACCCAGATCCCCAAAGGACTACCATCTAGACCAACCTATTCCAGCAAGGTCTGAACTTTCCAACACAGCTGGAACACAAGAAAACAACTTTAAAACCAACTTTATAAAGATGATATAAGTCCTTTAAAAGGTAACCAACAAATCACTTAAAGAAATCCAGTAAAGTACTAACAAGATCTCCCATGCTCATGGATAAAAGATAATAACATAGAAAAACTGCCCATCATACCAAAAGTAATCTATAGATCAAATGCAGTCTTCATCAAAATTCCAACACAGTTCTTTACAGACCTTGAAAGAACAATACATAACTTCACATGGTAAACAAAACAAAACAAAAAACAGGATATCTAAAATAATCTTGTACAATATAAGAACTTCTGGAGGTATAACTGTCCCCGATTTCAAATTGTACTACAGAGCTATACTAATAAAAATTGCATAGCATTGGCATAAAAACACAAAGGTTAGTCAATGGAGTTGGGTCAAATACCCATACATATATCCACACACCTATGGACACTTGATTTTTGACAAATAAGTCAGAAATATGCAAAGAAAAAAAAGAAAAGATTTTTAACAAATGATGTTGGTTTAACTGGGTCTTGGCATGTAGACAAAAGAATGTACGAAACTCAAGTCCAAGTGGATCAAAGACGTCACCATTAAACCTGATACATTGAATTTGATAGAAGAGAAGTGGAGACAGACTTGAAAGCATTGGTACAGGGGAAAAAATCCTGAACAGAACACTAATAGTGCAGGAACTAAGACTGACAATTGATAAATGGGATCTCATGAAACGGAAAAGTTTCTGTAAGGCAAAGGACACAGTCAGCAGAAAAAAATGGCGGCCCACAAAGTGGGAAAAATGTTCATCAACTCCACATCTGATAGAGAGCTAATACCCAAAATAGGCAAATGACCCAAGAATCTAGACTTCAACAACCTAATACTCCAATTAAAAATGGAGTACAGATCTCTGTACAGAAGTACAGAGAGAATTCTCAACAGAGAAATCTCAAATGGCTAAGAAACACCTAAAGGAATGTTCAACATCCTGAGACACCAGGGAAATGCAAATAAAAATGAATCTGAGATTCTATCTTAAACATGTTAGATGACTAAGATGAAAAGTACAAGTGACAGTTCGTGCTGACAAGGAAGTGGAATAGAGGGAACATGCCTCCATTGCTGGTAGAAGTGCAAACTTGTCCAGCCATGATGGAAATCAATATGGAGATTTCTCAGAAAATTGATAATCATTCTACCTCAGTACCCAACTATACCATTCCTGGGCATATACCCAAAAAGTGTCCCACCATACCACAAGGACACTTGCTCAACTATGTTCATATCAGCTTTATCCATAGTAACCAGAAACTGGAAACAACCTAGATTTTCCTCAACCAAAGAATGGATAAAGAAAATATGGTACATTTATATCATGGAGTACTACCCAGCAGTTAAAACCAAGGACATCAGTAAATTTGAAGACAAATATGATACGTACCCCCTTATAAGTGGTTATTAGCTGTAAAGTAAAGAGTAATCATGCAATACAATCTACAGACCCAGAGAGGCTAAGTAATGAGGAGGGATCAGGGGGACATGTAAGCATCTTCCTCAGTAGGGGAAATAGAAAAGATTTCATGGGTAGACTGGGGGCAAGAGGGAATGATAACAGTATGTATTAAGTGGGGGTAGGGTGGGGTGGGGTGAAGGGAGAGAGTGCTGGGTTAGTCATTTGGTGACATTTTAGGGTGAGGTAGAAACCTAGTACAGTTGAAAGTCACAGGAATCTACAAGACTTTCAGTAATGGGGTACATGGAGCCTGAACCTTTCATCTTCTGAAATCAGGAGGGATTGGGACACCAACCCAGCCACACAACTTTAACCTGCAATTTGTCCTGCTTACAAGATGTACTGGGGTAAAGGTGGCACGGAACTTGTTAGAGCATCAAACCAGTTACTGGTCCAACATGAGAGCCACATCATGAGAGAGAGCCCATATGTTACACTGCCTTCAGGGCCAGGAACCAGAGTCCAGATAACCCGGAGACCAATGATAGAACCAAAAAGAGTCGGGAAAAAAGTAAATGAAATTACTGTCATCATCATTATTATTTTTGATCTTTTGAAACAGGGTTTCTCTGTAGAACAGCTCTGGCTACTCTGGAACTAGCTCTTGTAGACCAGGCTGGCTTCGAACTCACAGAGATCCAGCTGCCTCTCCCTCCCGAGTGCTGGGATTAAAGGTGTGCGCCATCACTGTCTGGCATGAAATTATGATTAATGATACTCTGCTATACTCTTTGGCTGGAACCTAGCATAATCATCTCCAGAGAGGCTTCATCCAGCAAATGATGGGAGTAGATGCAGAGACCCACAGTCAAACTCTGAATCCTACAGAAGAGGGTAAGGAAGAGTGTAGAAGCCCAAGGGGTCAAGTCACCACAAGAAAATGGCCCACAGAATCAACTAGCCAGGGCCTCATTGGGTCTCATAAGGGCTCATGAGGTTCATAGGGGCTCATTGAGACTCAAACAACAAGGGAGCCTATAAGGGTCTGTCCTGTGTCCTCGTCATATATGCTATGGTTATATAGCTTGGTGTTCCTGTGTGACTTCTTTTTTTTATTATTGATTTTTTTGAGCTATACATTTTTCTTTGCCCCCGTTTTCCTCTCCTCCCCTTATACCCTCTCCTGTGGTCCCCATGCTCCCAATTTACTAAGGAGATGTTGTCTTTTTCTACTTCCCATGTAGATTAGATCCATGTATGTCTCTCTTAGGGTCCTCACTTTTGTCGAGGTTCTCTGGGATTGTGAATTGTAAAACTGTTTTCTTTGCTTTATATCTAAAAGCCACTATAGAATTAAATTAAATTCTATAGATTAAATAGATACAGAGAGAGTGGACAACCTTGTCTTGTTCCTGATTTCAGTGGAATTGCTGTGAGTTTCTCTCCATTTAGTTTGATGTTGACTGTTGGCTTGCTGTGTATTGCCTATATTATGTTTAGGTATGTTCCTTGGATCCCTGCTCTCTCTAAGACCATTGTCATTAAGGGATGTTGTATTTTGTCAAAGGCTTTTTCAGCATCTAATGAGATGATCATGTGGTTTTTATTTTTCAGTTTGTTTATATGGTGTATTACATTGACAGATTTTCATATGTTGAACCATCCCTGCATCTCTGGGATAAAGCCAACTTGAGCATGGTGGATGATGGTTCCGATGTGTTCTTGCCAGAATTTTATTGAGTATTTTTGCATCAATGTTCATGAGTGAGATTGGTCTGCAGTTCTCTTTCTTAGTAATGTCTTTATGTGGTTTGGGTATTAGGGTGATGGTAGGCCTCATAAAAAGAGTTTGGCAATGTTCCTTCTGTTGCTATTGTGTGGTATTGGTATTAATTCTTCTTTGAAAATCTTGTAGAATTCTGAGCTGAAACCATCTGGTCCTGGGATGTTTTTGGTTGGGAGACTTTTGATGACAGTTTCTATTTCTTTAGCAGTTATAGCCCTATTTAATTTGCTAATTTGGTTTTGAATTAATTTTGGTAAGTCATATTTATCCAGAAAGTTGTCCATTTCCTGTAAGTTTTCCAATTTTGTGGAGTACATGTTTTTGAAAATGACCTAATGATTCTCTGGATTTCTTCCATGTCTGTTGTTATGTCCCCCCTTTCATTTCTGATTTTGTAAATTGGATATTCTCTCTCTGCCTTTTGATTTGTTTGGATAAAGGTTTGTCTATTTTGTTGATTTTCTTGACAAACCAACTCTTTGTTTCATTGATTCTTTGTATTGTTTTCTTTGTTTCTATTTTGTTGATTTCAGCTCTCAATTTGATTTTTTCTTGCCATCTAGTTCTCCTGGGTGAGTTTTCTTCTTTTTTTCTAGAGTTTTTACGTGTTCTATTAATTCACTAGTGTGAGATCTTTCCAGCTTCTTTATGTAGGCATTTAGTGCTATGAACTTTCCTCTTAACACTGCTTTCAGTGTGTCTAATAAATTTGAGTATGTTGTATAGTCATTTTCATTGAATTTCAGGAAGTCTTTAATTTCTTCCTTGATCCATTGATGATTCCGCTGAGCATTATTTAATTTCTATGTGTTTGTGGGCTTTTTGGAACTAGCGTTGCTGTTGAATTCTAATTTTAAGCCATGGTGATATGATAAGATACATGGGGCTATTCTATTTTTTTTTATCTATTGAGGTTTTTTTGTTACCTAGTATGTGGTCAATTTTTGAGAAGGGTCCATGAGGTGCTAAGAAGGTATATTCTTTTATGTTTGGATGGAATGTTCTATAGATGTCTGTTAAGTCCATTTGAGTCATAACATCTGTTAGTTCCCTTATTTCTCTGTTAAATTTTTGTCTGATAGACCTGTCTAGTGGTGAGAGGGGAGTGTTGAAGTCTCCCTCTATTACTATTTGCAGTTTAATGTGTGATTTAAGCTTTATAATTTTTTTTAACATATGGGGATGCCCTTGCATTAGGGGCATAGATTTCCTCTTGATGGATTTTTCCTGAGACTAATATGAAATGTCCATCTTTGTCTCTTTTGAAAGATTTTAGTTTGAAATCTGTTTTGTTAGATATTAGGATAGCTACACCAGCTTGTTTCTTAGGTTCATTTGATTGGAAAAAGTTTTTTCAACCTTTTACTCTGAGGTGATGTCTGTCTTTGAGGTCGAGGTGTGTTTCTTATATGCAGCAGAAGGATGGATTCTGTTTTTGTATCCAATCTGTTAGCCTGTGTCTTTTTATAGGTAAGTTGAGTCCATTTATATTAAGGGTTATTAATGACCAGTGATTGCTATCTCCTATTATTTTAGTTTTCGTTGTCGGTGATATTATTTTGTGTGTTTTCTCCTTCTTTGGGATTTGCTGCTGTGGGATCATTTATTATCTGTAGTTTTGTTGATGTAGCCAACTTAAAAATACATCTCACAATTTTGCATGTCATCCCTGTGCAGGGTCATGCTAATCTTCTCTGTATTGTTCCAAGTTTAGTATATGTGCTGCCAAAGCAAGCACTCTTGTGTGATGTCTAACAGTGAGAGCCTGGGATGTTTTGACTTTTTTGCCTGCTTTTGGGACCCTTTTATTCCTACTGTCTTTTCTCGTCAACTTTTAATATGAGGGGATGTGCCTAGATTTATTATAAATTGGCATGCCATATTTTGTTGGTATTCCTGGCAGGCATGCTCTTCTCTGAAGGGAAAGGAGAAGGAGCGGTTCTGTGGGAGAAGGGTTGTGTGTGGGGGGTGGTAGTGGTGGTGGTGGTGAGGAGCTGGGAAGAGAGGAGGGAGAGGAACTCTCAGATGAGAGAAGAATAAATTTTGAAAAAATAATGTGAAATAGTTTATATGTTTAAAAATAGTATACACAAATTTGTACAAAAAAGTCTCAAATTTTCTATCAACATTTGTATACTAACCCAACAAATATTTCTAAGTCCTCATAAAGTACTTACTTTTTTTCTAGGCTCAGAAATGTCTCTCATAAATACAAAAAAATGGTAATTTCCATTGGGGAGTTAGGGAAAGACAAATAAATAATAATAAATAATCATACCCTATCACAAAATCTGTAATCTGCTGGAAATTTGAGTTCTAGTTAAGAAAGACTCAAAGAGCATTCTGTTACTCGCTTAATAATTTATGAAAACTCTGTGAAATTAACTATTTTGTGGATGAAATGGTGATCTAACCCTAATCCTTCTTAAAACAGGTCTCCGTCTACACAGACTAATCAGGATTATCTCTATTCGGTTGAAGCCTTCATCTTTCCTAGCTAGTTGGGGAGAAAGCATTGCAGTCACAGACAGCTCTTTCTTTGTTTTCTATCTTTTCTCTTTTTGTAATTGATTTTGTTGAGTTATACATTTTTCTCTACTCCCCTCCCTGCCTCTTCCCTCCCCTTCAACCCTCCCCCATGGTCCCCGTGCTCCCAATTTACTCAGGAGATCTTGTCTTCCTCCCTCCTCTTTTACACCCCTCTTTGATGGTCATTTTCTTACACTTTCAGAGCTGGGTATGGAGGTAGGAAAGGCTTTCCTTGTGGGTCCTGCCATATGTTAGCTTGGCCATGCGTGAAACTTGCCACTGTACAAAGCTTTTTAAAGAGAAACTTTGATAGAATCTTCAAAGGTCCCTTACATGGAAAACAATTGCCACATCTCCCCCATCTAGATATACTTGCTATGATCTTTCCGATTGAGATACTGCCTCTAGGTCACGATAGCGTTCAGAGAAATTCTATGCTCGGGATTTCTCCTGGGAGCAGGGTTCATAATCCACAGGTAATGAGAGATTTGAGGCTATTCTTGAGCAATTGCATCTCCTGCATCTGATGTAATAATAGGTAGAGCAACCATGACTGAATTCTCTGTGAGAGTTTCCACTTGAGGGCTTGCTTGGCACCAAGAAAAGAACATAGTCTTCAGAAGGTTCTGTGAAATCATGGTTACATGATCCTACCAGCTCTTCCCTACACAGAGTGAAATAGTGAAAATCCACAGAAAACCAGTAACTCTTTTCTGAAATGTTTACTCTTAACTTCTTCATGAACTTCAAAGGATATAACTCCCACAAGCAAACAAACAACTAAAAAAGCTACCTTTCTGCATACATACCAAATTCCACACTTTTGATTGTACAAGTCCTTATTACCAGAGTCTTAGTTTCTTATTGAAATTGTAGCGAGAAAGATCTGGACATGGATCATCTTTGTGCCGTATTTTCCAGCTAACGATGACATAAATAATTAAAAATAATAAGGTAAACTGTGATATAGGGTATTATTGGGGCTTGAAAAGTCATTTCATGGGTAACTCTGTAACCATGAGAGACATTTTATAAAAAAGAAATAAGGAGAGATAGTGGCATTAAAGTGGACATGACAGTATTCTTCGAATGTAGTTTAAGCAACCTGAAGGAGGGGATCCTCATTTATGTTTCTCCAGCATAGTCCATCACTCTTAGCTCAGCAAGAGTAAATGCAAGAGTAAATGATTTGTTGGTAGTTTGTTGGTGAAATAGTTGGTGAGCTGAGAAGCAGAGAAGTCCCCTGCCAATTGTCTTGGCTGTGGAGATATATGTCCACTGAGTTATGTCACCTGCATGTCAGTTTGGTGCATTCAGTTCAGATTTTTGCTTTTATTTTTCATCAGACACCGAGTAAAATTCCTTGTGCTCAGAGTTTTCCTTATAGTGTACTCACACCTTCTTTTCTAGGAAAAATAAAACATTTTTAAAAGAATGTGATGTGCATTTTAGGGGTGGTTAACTTTGAAGAGAATCTCAGCCTCAAGTTTGAACCTGTCTTGGCTTGCCCCATAATTCTTCTTTCACTGATATATTTATGGATGTGAAAAGGAGACTTGGACATTCACAGGAAACTTTATGAATATTTGAAGGAATGCCCACCGAGTGGCGTTAACAGTCTAAGTGCATTTATAGCAGGAAAAATAGCTGTCATTGTGCTCGGAGTCAAGTGGGTGCCGTGACTGTAAGCCACGTGAAATCCACTTACTGGAAAATAAATATATATCCTTATGAAGGACCCTGAAGCAGCCAAAGGCTGTCCTTAAGGGTTATTCTTACACTAATCTCAGTGTGAAACTCGCTCCATCTCTAAAGAATTGCTGTCTTCAAATAAACTGACAAATAGAATCCAGGGACAAGAGAAGTTGTTTATATAATTTAAGGACCAAGAGTTCATTATTAAACCAGTTGGTTTGACATTTAATTTCAAGAATTTTAAAGCAAAATGCACAAGGAAAAATAGTATTTCTCTAAGCAACGATAGAAGCTGAATTGTATAATACAGTAAATGCCTAGTGGTTTTGTGTTGGCTTGTGCTTTGTTCTTTTGCTCAGCTTAGGCTGATTGGTCATATACTATATGGTAATTAATGAGTTAGATACAAAGCCTACAAGAAAAACATGACCTACTTTTCATCCTGAAAGGCAAAATATGTCCTATTTTATTTTATGTATAATATCTAATATTTGGAACACACTCCCTGTTTATATAAGTTTTTAAATGCAGTAAGTAAAGGATTTAAAGTTATTTTAGTAGCTCACATTTTGTCCTCATTGATCAATACTGGTGTACATACAGAAGTAACACTGTTAACACTGCTAACACTGTTCATTGGCAGCTTTAAGTGTACTGCTAGGAGTCTTATGGATGTCACTTAGCCTTCTACTACATATGTATACACACACACATGCACACACACATATGTAATCCAGGTCTCAAATGTCATATTGCTTGTTAAAAAAAATTTATGCTATATTTCTTAGACAAGTGTATGGCAAGGTTTGAGACTGGTTTCCTTTTGGAGAGAATATGAATTTCTTATTCAATATCTGGGAACCTTAACTAGTTCAAGGATAGCAAATACTTGCCATGTGAAGCATCAACTGTAACAGCAAATTTCAGAAAACCAAAGAAGATAAGACAAACAAGTGTGGCTGGCGCATGCAGACACAGCTGATTGAGTCAGCAGTGAGCCTCTTCAGAGACACATAGCCGTTCTTGGAACTGCTTATCACTGAGCGACAGTTACTGATGATGACATTCCCATTTTTTAATTTCTTGTGAGAATTTTTTTTTTTTTTTGGCTTTTCGAGACAGGGTTTCTCTGTAGCTTTGGAGCCTGTCCTGGAGCTAGTTCATGTAGACCAGGCTGTCCTCGAACTCACAAAGATCCACTTGCCTCTGCCCCCCCGAGTGCTGTGATTAAAGGCGTGTGCCACCACCGCCCGGCCGTGAGAATTGTTTTTATGAAGCACTTTCAGGCTCTGAGTACTTTAAAAGTTCAAAATGTCTTTGTATATTTGTAATAAATTGCTATGTAAATGACAAGAGCTATGTCCCTCTCTGTGTCTATCTCACTGTCAAGAGAGGTGTTTTCTTCATCCTGTGAATACAATTTGGCTATTGAATTGCTTTACTGAATGTGCCAGTCAGTTCTAGCCTAGCCGTATAACTAGATCTTGTATGCTTCTGTCTTTCTCTCACAATACCGTGACTACTGATGATTAAAAAAGACAAAAAAAACAAAAACCATAAGCTTACCAGGTCGAAGACATGCAGATGTGGAACAGCAATTAACTATCCCAGCACACAATCATCCTAGAACATTCAGGCCCAGTCACTTCAGAACTGACCTTGGACACATGAGTCAGTCTAGCTGAGTCTGGAATAACTCCAATTACTCACCACATAATCATGAGAAAAAAATGACTACAGCTTCCTGCCACCAACCATTGGGGTAGTTTATTGTACAGCAAAGCTGAATGAGGACATACATTAGTTATTTCATGCCCCCTCCACTGCAGTAGAACCTGTATCCCCACTATTGATTAGATCATCTAAAACATTTCAGTAGCAAGCTTATTTGAATATCTAAATCGTCACTTTTGTCTAGAAAGCAAGTTAAGTTTGGATGATGCTGAAAACTTAGAAAACTATTAAGAAGTTCAAATGCTGGGAGGGATGTGGACATAGAAGCTTTTATTGAGCTCACCTGATGGTTCAAGGTTTTAAAACAATTTCCTAAACATAAGTTATCACTGAAGCGATCTATTATAAATAAATAAATAGATAGATAAATAAATAAATAAATAAATAAATAAATAAATAAACACGGACTTATATACATGCCTTTGTATCACATCTTCGATGATTTTGAGCATTTCAGAATGTTTTCTCTTGTTTTATTACACCTTCCAAAGATCTGAGTTCAGTCATTAAACTTCATTCCATAGCAGACAAATTGCTACTATTATTTCCATTTGAGTGGGATAATGCCACAGTCAGGGTACTCTTTAGAGTTTTTCCCTTGTGGGGAAAATTTTGCCTGCTTTAATGTGACTAGGATTGAATATGAAAGTGGCATGTCTCATGACACTTGTTTATAACTAGAGGTTTGACAAAATAACCATTTTACTTCAACTGTATATGAAAAAGAAGATTCTCAGAAAAATAGTCTTCTAAAAGATGACTTTACAAACTCTTCCCTCAGTAAATGGTTTATTTTATTCTTATAACAGAAAATTAATGTAAGGTAAGTACAATAGTTCCCATGTGTGGCAGGAGGTGGAAAAGACTTATGGAAGAGATATGGGTGACAGAACAGAAGCAGGCATTGGATGTGGTAGGTAATATGGAAAAGCTGGGTCCACGGCCAAAGAATGCTAGATTTACACCCCACACAGGCCAAATGAGCTGCCCATAATGAATGTATTGCTTGAGGAGGCTCCTAAGAGCTTGAGTAGTGTATCTACCAATCTAAATGGCTGACATAGCCAGGTATATGGAAATGAGATTAAAGCACAAATGGGAAATTCTCAATGCAGATTTTATAGAATTATTGAGATGGACTGGAACCACCCACACATGGATCCAGCTGTTATAGCCAAGTTTGCCTACACTCTGACAGGGCATCAGGGATGGAAGTCAAGCTGATCTATGATAGATTGGTCAATCACTCCCCATAAGTTTATTTGTGTCACGACTCCTGACAGCAAAGGTACAACTCATGGTACAGGGTTTCAATACCAGTCCACAGAAGGAAAAAAAAATCTCATTTTTATTTTCCTATGAGTGCAGAGATGTGGAAGATACTTTGTGATTCATATCAGAGATTTAGAAGCATTCTCAAGACTAGATGATGTATCAAATATGTGAGTTAGTCTGTAGAATGATATGAAGTTTTTGGAGCGACTTATGAATTAGCTTGGATTGGTGATATTTAAGCATTGTTCTTTTTTACTTATCCCATCCTCCCTCTGTCCCCATTTCCTCCCTCCCTACCCCTTCCCTTTTTTTCTCTTTTTGTGAATAAACAATATCTTAGAAAATAATCATTCCTGATCTGCTAGAAGAAAACCCTGTATTTTAGAGACTAGACTGTGCTATTCCAAAGCCAAGTGTCACAGAGTGCTGATGTAGCTGGGCAACTTACTACCCAAAACTGGAGATGCTAGCTAAGAATTCAGTTCCATGAAATGGAACATACTAAAACTGGCTTTGGGATAACATCAGTCAAACCTGGACTCATGAATCTCTCAAAGAAATGCAGCATTTGATATGAGGTTTCCATGTGACAACTGAATAAAAGAGCAATATTGTAAACTCATTTTTGATCCACAGAGGCTCCTCAGAGAAAAGTCTTATCATAGCAGTGCCAACATTTAATTCAGAGAGACAACTGGTGACAGCTCAAATAAATATTTACATGCTGCTTATAAGGATCTGAAGTTGTTTAATAAAAGAAAACTGGAGGGAAACCGTGCTATCACAATAAAACAATACACCAAAGGCATAGCAAAACTGGCTCTTAGCAATCAGATCTAGAAACTTTAGTTTTCTTTGAAAGTGTATCTGGATGTTACAGATATCTGGGAAATTTTGGAACAGAAATCCTTCAGAATGGGAAGTTATTCTCAGCACTGTCCAACATCGCAGTTATGAGCCCAAATTGCTGCTTGAAGCAAATGTAAATGTATCGTGCTGATTGAAATAGACCAAACTCAGACGAGTGTCACTTCTCTTTCATAGAAGGAAACTAACATTAAGAAAAAATAAGCATACTTAATAATAGAAGAGGAATCATTAGGGACTAGGAAGGAGTATAAGGATGGGGTGGGGAGGTATGGAAGAATGGATCAAGATGGTTCTTGCATGGTATGCTTCTATAGAGGTATCACAGTGAATTCTATTAATTTGTAAACAATTATTAATTGTAATAACAAATGAATCTCCTTAAAGATGAAAAATAAGAAAAAATCCATTAAGGCAAAAGAAAATGAAGGGAAAACTCAACTCCTTGATTCTACATTTCAAAGGTTTCAATGCCGTTTTCCCTCACAATGTATGTATTCAGTGCTTACACATGGCTGGCTACTACTGTATTTGATAACACATACTCAAATGATTTCTAACATAACTTTTCCTCCTTTAGATGGTACAAATACAATTAGTAGTGGTGATAATTTGAATGTAGTTGGTGCCCATAAGCTCATAGGGAATGGCACTATTAGAAGGTATGGCTTTGCTGTAGTAGGTATGACCTTATTGGAGGAAGTATGTGACTCTGGGGTTGGGTTGGAGTTATCATATATACCAAGCCACACCTACTGCTTTAGCTCACTTCCTGTTGTCTTCTGATCAAGATGTAGCTAGCACCATGTCAGTCTGCATGCCACCATGCTCCCCGCCATGATCATAATGGATTAAACCTCTGAAACTGTAAACAAGGCACCACAAATAAATGTTTACTTTACAAGAGTTGCCATGGTCACGATGTCTCTTCATAGCAAAAGAAACCGAAACTAAGATAGAACTCATTGGAAATAATACCTGAGGACTGCCTAAATGGGAAAGGGAACATTCCTTTTCTAGATGGGCAGTACAAAAAGGAACTTGAATATGGACATGCTGACTTAAGTTTTATCCCAAGATCCTACAATATGCCAGGAGAAAAGTGGCTCCCAAGAGTTGTCTTTGACCTCCGCACACAAGCTGTGTGCCTGCATGCACACACACACACACACACACACACACACACACACACACACAATTAAAAAAACAAAAGTTTAAAAGGAAAAGATGCTAGAATTTTGATCTTTTCTGAATGCCTGCTCCCCGGTCCTCTTACATGCTTTTTGGGCATAGTCTATAGTGGGCCATAATGCTAATCTAAATGTTTGATGGGCTAGCTGTATTAAGTGAAATTTTGATTAGGGATGTTTTAAATTTACAATGAGTAAGTTGAGGGGTTGCAAATGTTTCATAAGTTGGGAACTATCAACTATCAGCACTAAAATTTCTACAAGACAGTGTGTTCTATGGTCTCCAAGATTTACACACCTCTGCTTCTTTTTAATTGCTTATTTAAAATTTATGCATGTGTGTATGCTGATTTGTCTGCATATGAACTGTGTTTGTGAAGTGCCGCTGGCAGCTAGAAATGTGTCCAATTCCCTGGAGCTGGAGTTACAGGCATTGAACATAGTGCAGGAGCTGAGAACTGAATTAGAATTGCTTAGATAGAACTTGTGTAGAGTTGGTCCTATACAAAAGCGTCATGTATGTTTAACCACGTAATCACCTCTCCAGCCTTATGACTCAGTTTCATTAGGGACATTCCTAACAATGTGCCATTTTAAAGATATTTTTTGACTTGCGTGTCTATTTGGCAACTTCATGTAAGCACATAAAGATACGTGCTCAAATGTGAACCATGCGACAAGTCTGACACATGCTGGAGCACACTACAAATAATGAGAAGTCACTGGAGTTAAGAAGAATGCTATACAGTTAGGATGTCATTAGAACTAGTTTCATGATTCACACAAACTGTGATGCACAAGAGAAAAAAAAAAAGAAAAACATGAAGCAAACAGTCTTCCAAAGATCATATGGTAAAGCCAGCAAGCTTTCCATTAAAACTACCAGTCCAGGCTTGGAAAACCACCAGAAAGTCCTGGTACCTACTTCTAGTTAAGGCTGCAGTGTGGAAGCCACTAGGGGTGGGAGGATTTTACCCTGCACCCAGTGGACTCTCCATCTTGATCAGGTTTTCTGTGTGACTGTGGCATCAACAGGAGACATTAAAGGGCCTCTGATGGTTTTTCTACAACTCAAGAGGACAAGGGCACATAATAAGATTCAATGAAGTAAAAGAGAAACTAAAAAGAATGTGCTCCTAGATACCAGTTCAAGCAGTAGGGATAAATCTTGGTTCCACTGCCAGTGGCCCCACAGACTGCTCAAGTCTCACAATTGTCCCCCCACATTTAGTGGACCTAATTTGGTCCCATGCAGGTTTGCCTGCTATTAGTACAGAGCTAGTAAGCTCTCACTAGGTAAGATCAGCTGTTTCTGTGGGTATCACCATCTTGGACCTCTGTATCTGCTTCCATCAATTGCTGGTTGAAGGTTCTATGATGACAATTAAGGTAGGTTTTCAGTTTTATTAGAGGGAAAGGCCAATGTTGGTGTCCTCTCCACTATTGCTTAAAGTCTTAGCTGGGGTCATCCTTGAGTGTTCCTGGGATTTGCCTAGTACTGTGTTTCTTGATAGCCCTTTAATGACTCCCTCAATCAAGATATCTCTTTCCTCTCTCTCTCTCTCTCTCTCTCTCTCTCTCTCTCTCTCTCTCTCTCTCTCTCTCTCTCTCATTCTGCCCTTCCCCCTTCTTGAGCATCTGATTCCCTCGTGTTCTCCTCATCCCTCTTCTTCTCCCCTCTCCTTCCCCTTCCACCCTCCCTTCTCTTCCCCTACTAATTTTCTCAGGAGGTCTTGTCTGCTTCCTCTGCCCAGAGGATACCATGTATGTCTCTCTTAGGGTTCTCCTTATTACCTAGCTTCTTTGGGATTGTGGTCTATAGGCTGATTATCCTTTTCTTTACATCTAATATCCAGTTATGAGTGAGTACATACCATGTTTTTCTATTTGGGTCTGAAAAACCTCAGACAGGATGTTTTTTCCCTAGTTTCATCCATTTGCATGCAATTTTCAATATGTCATTGTTTTTTATCCCTGAGTAGTATTCCATTGTGTAAATGTACCACATTTTTCTTTATCCATTCTTTAATTGAGGGGTATCTAGGTTGTTTCCAGGTTCTGGCTACTATGAACACAGTTGATATGGGGGGGGGCTTGGTCTTGCCTGGAAGTGAAGTATCAGACTTTGTTGACTCCCCATGGGAAGCCTTACCCTTTCTGAGGAGTTGATGGTGAAGTAGGGTGGCAGGAAGGTGGAGGAAACAGGAGGAGGGGAGAGAGTGGGAAAAGGGATAGCTACGTAAAATTAAAAAAAAGATTGTACTAAAAAAACAATAAAAAAGAGAAACTAAAAAGCACAACATTTGTTGCTTGTCCAAATTTAAGGGCTAAGAGTCATTGTTCCTGAAATTCTATTCTTGCAGAAGTAAGACAAAGTAGTTAACTTGAACTATTATAACTGAGAATTAAATGTTGAATGACTAAAAAACAGAAATTAGTATTAATTTTTCATTATTTTTGAGAATTTCATAAATGAATGCAAGGAAACATGGTCACATCCATTCCAAATCCTCCCAAAGCCAGCTTCCCACAAGTTTCCACCAATATAGCCATAGTCACCCTCTGTGTCCTATTGTTTGAATGTAATCTTTTAAAGCCAAGTAATGCTGCCATTATGTGTATAAATATGGGAAACCCACCGGAGCATGGAAAATCTAGCAGTGACCACACATTAAAAAAATTGATTCTCATCCCTGCCCCAGGACTTATCAACTACCAGCAGCTGCTTGGTAAGAGATGGAGACTGGAGCTCTGATAATCGTATGGGGACCTGAAGAAAAGTTACAATTGTGATCAAGTCCTGACTGGAGAATCCTGTGAGGCTTTATCATCTCAATCAGCAGTCTTGAAACTGTTCTAGATGTAGAACTCAGACATCTGGACCATCTGCTCCCATTGGAGATTGTCTTCCTTGATAAAACCTGACTTTTCTTACCCTAGAATGAATCCATAGCCTCTCATTTTCTGTGGAAACAAAAGCAAAACCTCTTCTCCAAAGTAACATACCTTTTGACTTAAATTTTTAAGTCAAGGCATATAATATATATATATATATATTGGATTAATCCAGCAGCGCTTATAATCAAATGTCTTTTAGCAGTTGTTGCTCCTTCCTCAGCCATCAAACAATTTAAAGACAACACAACAACATACAGTATCCATACTCTCTGTATATTTTTCATCTTTAGGTGGCTTTATTTTAAACTCTATTTCTTTTATTTTTATTTTTAATTTTTGGCTTTTTGAGACGGGTTTTTCTGTGTATCTTTGGCTGTCCTAGAACTCACTCTGTAGACCAGGCTGTCCATGAACTTACAGAGATCTGCCTGCCTCTGCCTCCAAAGTGCTGGGATTAAAGGTGTGTGCCACCACACCTTGAACTCACAGAGATCTGCCTGCCTCTGTCTCCCAAGTGTTGGCATTAAAGGTGTGTACCACCACACCTAACTACTCTATTTTTTTATTTTACGAACTTTATCTTTTTTCTTTACACTCCCAAGCCTGCATATATTTTTAAACACACTGTAAACCATTTAGAGTTTTTTTTAATCAGAGTCTATCTTTACTGTATATCTCTCTATTTCTGACCACATGAGTCTTTAATTTGTTAAGCAATATGGCTAGGATTAAAGCCATGGCTTTGAAGACTGGATCCACCCCATTCCTTAGCTTTCTGAGAGTCTAGCTTCATGGTAAAGCTACTGGCCAGAGTCATGTTTATTGCCAGAACTCCATAGAGTTTCAAGGTTCCTGCAACCAGCCAAAAGCATGTGGTCAGCTATTCATCAACACCATTTAAGTGTTTCATGGCAGGGCCTCTTAAAAGAGCTGCAAGGTTTTTGCAGCTAAAGCTAAGTCAGGAAATCTCTCTTAAATGAAACACACTTGCCTCTAGCAAACAGAGCCTACCTGAGAGAATGTTACCAAGAAACTGTGCTTAACTCTGTTCTTTTTGTGTCTAGGATTCCTTCTCAAACTCTCTCAGGTTTTAAGTGGATTTACTTGTCCATGTTGACACATGAGATTCTTAATCTCAGGTCGTGGGTTCGAGACCCATATTGGGCATCAATTTGTTGTAGGAGGCTGTTTGTTTGTTTGTTCCTTGTTCCCAGCTGCCCAGACTCCCACTTGTTTGTTAGCTACTGCTCAGCCCCAAAATAACCACACAGAAACTGTATTAATTAAATGCTTGGCTTGTTAGCTCTGGCTTCTTATTGGCTAACTCGTATATATTAATTTAACCCATTTTTATTGATCTGTGTATTGCCACAAGGCTGCGGCTTACTGGGTAAAGTTCCAGTGTCTTTCTCTGGTGGGCCTATGTGGCTTCTCTCTGATTCCACCTCTTTTCTCCTGGCATTCAGTTTAATTTTCCCTGCCTAGCTCTACTCTATGCTATCAGGCCAAGCCAGTTTCTTTATTAATTAACCAATCATATTCAGAGCATACAGAGGGGAATCCCACATCATTCCAGCTAGAAATGCAGAGCTTGACACATCTGTTTGAGAATCTTAGGGCCTCAACAGACCATTGTCCAGTCCATCTTCCCTGATTGAATCTGCAGTCCCCTCTGCTGGCTAAAAGCAGGGCTTACCAGCAAAGGACAACCCATGTTATAGCACATTTATTCAACTTGAGCAAAGACAAACCTTTCTTTCTAGTCCTTTAAGAAAACTTTCTGCTTAAAAGGTAATAGCTAACTCCCTGTTTTCCTTCATTTTTTATTTCAGGCCACTGTCAATGGACTTTTATTGAGAAAGCTTACTTTAAAATTCTAGGTTCTCCTTTGGACAGGTAAACCACTGGTCCAGAGCAATGATCTGGAGCACTTTTCTAATTTTTAATTGAGATACAATTCACCTATCAAGTAATTCACCCTATAGGCCTCATACTCTAGTAGTCAACCTAGTCCATTACCCCATCCTCTTGTACTCACAAACTTTCTACCACCATGACAAACACCTGAGATCACAGAATTGTGAAGAGGAAATATGCTTAGGTTCAAAGTTTTGGATGCTCTAGTCCATGATTGCTGTGGGAAAAGGGTCTTTTATCTTGCAAAGATTTGTCTCTTGCACTTGTTTAATTAAATTCTGATTGGCCAGTAGCCAAAATATAAGTGGTGCTACCATGCAGGAAGTATAGGCAGGGTAAACAGAATAGGAGGATTCTGGGAAGAGGAAAGGTTCAGTCTGCAGTAGACACAGAGGAAGCCAGACACAGAAGAAGCAAGATGAGAATGCCTCACTGATAAAAGGTACCAAGTCATGTGGCTAACATAGACAAGAATTATGGGTTAATGTAAGTTATAAAAGTTAATAAGAAGCCCAAGCTAGTAGGCCAATCAGTTTATAATTAATGTAGACCTCTGTGTGTTTCTTTTAGACTGAATGGCTGTGGGACTGGGCAGGAGAGAAACCTTGGCCAACACCTGATTACAGGCACCTGCAGAAAAGCCATTAAGTCTCATTTAATAACCAGGCATCAAAAACATCCATTAGAGGATATGGTTTTCCAATCCCCTTCAAAGACACAGTGACTGGACAACCACTTACTAGGCCCTTCCTTTCAAAGACTTAACTAACTAAAGTGTTGCCAGCCCTGAGAACTAAGCCTTGAACACACAATCTTTTGGGAGAAATAAAGTTCTATAATATATCACATTGAAACACTAATCTGTTTTTAGTAGTTATGAATTTATGAATTATGGAAATTTTATATAAATGGGATTACAGTGGTATTTAGTTTTCTATGTATGACTGTTTCAATTTAGCACAGTGTTCTTAAGAATCACTGGTACTATAGCATTATCACTATAATATTCTTCTTTAATGATATTCTAGTGTAAGCCTAAAACACACTTTATCTATTGATATATCAATTGAGATTGTTTTTATTTTTTATCAGTATGAATATTCCAGCTACAACTGTATATCTATTTGAAGTAGATGTGTTTTTAATTCTCCTGATTACATTTCCAGAAGTGTAATTGCTCAGCCATAAGGCAACTCTCTGATTAAATCTTAAAGAATTGGCAAATATCCTGATACAAATCTAGGAGTGTTCTATTTTCTTTAAGTTCTTGCCAACACTTGACATTCTAGTAGATATACAAAAACAATGTTGTTTTATATATTACTGGTAGTATTTGTGGAAGATATAGAGAAGAATAAAGAAACATGGACAGAGAATCCCTGTTGTGAATAGACTTCTATACCTACAGATTTTTTTTGCCCCCTTTAGCTATTCATGGTGTCTTTAATTGAACTGTGAATGGAAATCTTTTAAGGTTCCTGTTATAAATCACTTCATTCGTTTTGAATTGGGCTTCTTTGATCATTAAGCTATAGAGTTCTTTCTATATTCTAGATTTGTTTTATCATACAAAAGATGTAAACATGTTTTCTTAGTGTGGGAAGTCCTTTTGTATATGTGTTGCTTTTATTGGTTAATGAATAAAGCTGTTTTGGCCAGTGGCTTAGCAGAATAGAACAAGGCAGTTATTCCAAGCAGGTAGAGGATGAAAGAAGATGGAGTCAGTGAGATACCATGTAGCCCACAGAAGAGACAGACACCAGAACTTTGCCCTGTAAGCCACAGCCATGTGGCAATACACAGATTAATAGAGATGGGTTGATTTACGAGCGAGTTAGAAATATGCATAAGCTAATAGGCCAAACAGTTTTGTAATTAATATAGTTTCTGAATAATTATATGCCGTCTGGACAGCTGGGAAATGAACAAATAGCCTCTGCCAACATTTTCTATTCATCATATTATCTTTACATTGATTATTATGTGTTTTAAAACATGCATTTTCTAAAAACATTCACTCAAGTAAAACCTGTCTACCATTTCCTAAGATGCCTATACTTTTTTGTTATAAATGGGGGGTCATTGTCGTTTGATGTGGTATTCCCCTCTGTGCTGTAGGAGCTCCTTTGGCTAATAGCCTTTAAGATGACAGCCCACTTGCGCATGTTCTCTTATCCTATAAATGCAGCTGTAAAGCGTGTACTCACTCTCTTGCTTCTGACTCTTGCTTTTGCCTACTAGACTCTGTTCTTGTTCCCATTAATGAAGAGGACTGTGATCTAGGACAGTGATCTGTGAGTCTCCCCTAAATAAATAACCCTTTATTATACGTAATTCTGAACTAGTGTGGGATTATTTTTTATCTTCCACCATCACCTCCGTATGCTGTGAATATGCTTTATTACCATTGGTTAATAAAGAAGCTGTTTCAGCCAATGGCTTAGCAAAGTAAATCCAGGCAGGAAACCTGAACAGAGATATAGAGAGAAAGTAGAAGTCAAGGAGACACCATGTAACTGAAGAAGGACACAGATGCCAGACACTTACCAGTAGGCCACAGCCTCGTGCTGATACACAGAATAATAGAAATGGGTTACTTTAAGATATAAGAGTTAGCTAGGAAAATACCTGAAATATTGGCTGAACAGTATTGTAAGTAATATAGTTTCTGTGTGATTATTCAGGTCTGAGCAGTCAGGAAATGAATGATCAATCTCTGCCTATAGTCATTGTTTCTTCCAAGGTCATGAAGATGTCTACCCATACTTTTATATATTCAGCTCTTGTGTTGAGGTCCCTGTTTGAGTTATTTTCAGAAAGAGTCTAAAACAGCAATCAACACTGTTGTTTCAATGTGGCTACTTATTTCAGCTCTTTCTGTTGGAACTATTTTTCTTGGTCTTTGTTACATATAATTCTACTATAAACATGTGTATTCATCTCTGGACTTTTAATTTTATTCTACTAATCCATATTTCTATTGTTGTACCCTTACCCTGCCATCTTGATTACTGTGATGGTTTGAAGCAGCAAAGGTATTTTAATTCCTTTCATATTTTCAAGATATTTTTCACTAGTCCAGATTCCCCTATAGTACCCAGGTAGCTGTTAGAACTGGAGTTGCTTGAGTTTAGTTTTCTCTAGAGATATTTCCTTTACTATTCTTGATAAAGTAAGTTCTATAACTGCATTAATTAATAAACAGGAAGATCTGCTTTTGAAATTACCCTATTGACTATGATACAGATCACTTAAAGCTAAATCTTTATTCTACTTGAAAAATAAAGTGGTCATTTTCTTTTTGATTTACATCAACATTTAGAGGAGAAATTTACTGAAGGAATCCCAATCTCTCTTAACTTTGGTTTTATGGAAAAGTCATAACTGAATTATATTTTGAAATAAGACTGATTCCTGGTAAGATCTGATGATGCTATTTACCTTATCTGTAACATGAACTTTTAATCTAATGTTCCTAGGCTTTGGACCATTGGAATTCATACCAGGCATAGGTGAAGAGTGTCATTCTTCAACAAATTGGAGGAAGAACATGGCAGAACTCTGGGTTAGGAAGGGAATAGTGAAAGAGGAGGAGAGTGACTGGAACAGAGAAAACATGCTAGGCCTGGCATTGGAGCAGACACACTCAATAGGACTGAAAGAAATATTCTGAGGCTTTTGATTTCTTTTATTAGTACATTTAAGAAATATTGTCAAAATCTAAGTGGTCTTGAGTATCAGTCTTTAGTATTAAACCGTGTGTGTGTGTGTGTGTGTGTGTGTGTGTGTGTGTGTGTGTAGGTCTACATGCATGTGAATAGAAGAGTATTTGAGTCAGTTTTGGAGTACTGATTTTTGAGTCAGTGGACTCCAGATAAGATGTTGTAGTCATTATATAAAGATGAAATGGCAAATACTATAATAGAGCAATGGAAGCAGAATAGAAACTGAAGTGTACTTTTCAGTGTAGTTAATGGTTATGCTTCTCAGGATTTGTCAGAGAAATAGATATAATGAATTAGCTCCTGTCATTGCAGGGGCAGACAAGTTCTCAGACCTGCAGTAGAATGGCCTAGCCTAGCATTGCGATCCATTTTCCCACCATTATTGCAATGTATTGAACCAAAAACCTTTCTCCCAATTTCATGTGTTGATACCCTATTACCTAGTACTTTAAAATGTTATTTTCTGTGAGTAAAGTTCATTCCTAGATATAATTCATGCTCCATATGTTCATTGGCTCATGCTATAATCCACTCTAAAAAAAATTGTACACAGTGATTAGCTGAGGGTATGACCATAGAGCTGAGCGATGTTGAAGAGAATAGGAGAAGTAGATCAATAGCTCATTGAGACTAATATTCAGGAATGTGTTCAAGTTTAGCTTACGCTGAAAGCAAAACTTAGGATGAAGTCCTACCACGGTTTATTGGAATGTGAATCAGGAGGCAGGAGGGATGAGAAACAGTGAGAAGGAAATGGTGAAGCAGACTATGCTTGTGCTATGTAAAGGTCCTAGCTGTGGGAACTGAGGGTTTGAGTTCTGTAGACATCTGCTATTCCTGCAATAGTACTTCTAAGAACTGTCCTCACTGTGACACTTATTTTCCCTTATGAAATTTAGTCAATTGAAAGGGATCTCTGGTGGCTTGAACCTTCACTAGAGCTTCCCATGTAACCTTAGCTAAAATGTGTGTGTGGATGAGAGGATGCTGCTTAGACAACCCATGTTGTATGGTACAAAGCATTTCTGAACTGAGAGAAAGGTGTTTAAAATTGAGACATATACATTAGAACAGCGAATTTCAAAGTGTGATTATCTGATTGATCAAGTAGCCCAAGCGTTACCTGAGCAGATGTTAAAATTATAAATTTCTAGTCTCATCCCATACTAATTTAACCAGAAAATCTGATCTAGTCCTAGTGATGACTAGAAGTTTGAACCAGTTTTCTAGGTGATTTTAATACACACTAAAATTTGTAGTTTTTGTGCATATGTGTTTTGTGGTAGATGATAATTGGTAAGACACACAGACAGATAGATAGATGGATGATAGATAAAGTTGAGAGAAAGATAGAGATGAAATGTGAGAATAGAAGGGCTTGGAGCCAAGTCATTATATATTAACTCATTCAATAAATTTTAATGAATTCTTATTATTCAAGGAATATTCACATTTTGCTAAACATTCACAAAATCATGAGACAACAGATTCAAGGAAAATATAAGTATTCATAAGTCTCCATTTCAGTAGATAACTTTAGAATTCATTACTACCTATATTTTTACAAGATGTATATTACAAAGTGACCAGAATAAACACTTTGAATTTTATCACATTTCTGTATCTTCCCTCTGACATGAAAAAAAAACCCATGAAATTGCCAATCCTTGGTTGTAAAAGGCATATCAAGAACATATGAAAAATGATAGAATCTGTCAACTGATTAATTGTTACATAAAAATTAAGAACCTATTCTACTGTGTTTCCTGGACTCTGGTGACAACTAGAAGATAGAAAGTTGTTGGTCTCCAGATTGGAGCTGGACTTTGGTAGGAAGCAGCTGTGAACAAACACAACACATCACCCTCCACATCCCGTTTTTTAAGAATCAAATAAACATAAGAATGTTCCTATTCAGCTCGAATTATAGGAGGAAAAGTGTCTCCTTTTACATAGTATATAATTTAGAGTTATTAACTTATTTGAAAATCAGGCCTGCTTCTGTTGTAATGGAAGTATCATTAAACTGCAAAATGGTTGCAGACTGTAGTTTTCTATGGGACTTGGTGATCAAGAAAATGATTACTCCAATTCTCTATCCAGCCTCACTTACTCTTAACTAATAAACTGATAAATCTTACAAAGAGCGTTTGTCTAGAGTGACACTGTTGTTTGGAGCAGGGATGTCACTCTGGCTGAAAAAGAGAACTTCTGACATCTCCCTGCAAGACACAGAGGGTCTATTTCTTTTCTTTGTGTGGAATTTTTCATTGAGGCAAAATGTTTGACTTTTGGGGCTTGATATGACATGCCTTCAGATGCTGAGGTTTTACAACAAGGGTACTGTGACTATAGGTAGAGTCTATCTGCACTCATTTCAACCCCTGACCATTTCTTTTGTGTGAGTTTGGTGGGGGATGGCTCTGAATGACAGTGCCAATATAATAATGATGCTGCTTATAGCCAGGGGCAGATGCTCACGAGACAGAGAAAATGAAAGACATGAGCACTTCAATATGTAATGTGGATCATGTCAGGATTATTGGAAATAAAAATGTACACCGCAGGGATGATGTGCTAGCAGAGATTATCTTTCTCTCTTTTTTATTGGTCACGTTTCACAGAGACATGATGACTGATTTTGGAAGCACATCTTATTTTCCTTTGTATCAGTCCTGACAGGAAGCTAGTGTGTGTGTGTGTGTGTGTGTGTGTGTGTGTGTGTGTGTGTGTGTGTGTGTGTACGTGTGTGTGTTTAAGATACTCTTGTGAATTGGAGGATATTTTCAGTCAGATAATACTTTATAGACGTAAAACAAGGGGCTATGGTTTCTTAAGGGGAAAATACAGAAAGTCGAGTCTTGGAGAATCTTAAATTTGAACTGATTCAATGTGTAAAAAACAGGCCATTATTTGAGTTTTACTTTCCCCAATATAACTGTATTCTAACCATGACAAAGAAGTACCTCACATGTATCACACTGTATGCCTTTAAAGATCCTTGGGACTATAACACTCTGTGCGAGAGATTCCTACCTTTTGTAATGTGGTGATGCTTATTCAATCCATGTAAATATCACTGAACAGTGCATAGGAATCTTATGTCTCTTATTCTGGTGATGATTTGAGGAATATTGGTAGAGGGGTAATCCCTATTATTTATGGAAACTCCAACACCAACATGCATCAATAATAACACAAGTATTCTTGTGAAAAAAAAAAGAGTTTCAAAAGGCTAACTGATCTTTCTTTTCCTACAGTCTTATTTTCCAGATAAGAAAATCTAGACTGTTGAATATTTGTGATAGACAAACGGAACAATGAAATAGAAGTGAGAATCAAAAAATTGACTCAGATAATTGTAATCAATTGATCTTTGTAATAAGAACGTGGATGAAAAATAGTTACTGTAAAAAATGATGTTGGAACAGTTGGGCAAACAAAACCCAGATTCTACACATTGTACCTTTAAAAAGTCAAATAGAATGGATCACACATGTAAGTATAAATCATAGATCCAAGTATAAGGTGCAAATCTCTAAATACTAAAAGATAATACAGGGCAAAATCTAGGTAGGCTTGAGCTTGAAAATGACTAAGCTACAGTAACACAACATGGCCCAGAAGAGAAAAAGGGGAATTCTTAAAATGAAGAACTTCTGCTTAGGAAAATAATGCTATCCTAAAAGTAGAACAATATAAGGCGATAAAATATTTTCAAAACACATACCTGCTAAAGTATTGTGAGTTCATAAAACTCAAATATAGGAAACAACCCATATCTTAGCAAAAGACATATCATAAACTCCATTAAACACATACAAAGAAAAAGTGTGTATATGAAAAGAATGTCAGCACCATGTATCATTAGATAATTTCATATTAAAACCGAGGATCACTACATACTTTTCAAAAAAGATTTATATTGAAAATAATGACAACATCAAATGCCAACAGAGCTGTGGAAAAGCCTCATTCATTGTTGGTGAGCATGAAAATGGCTCTTTGGAAGATGTGTTATTTTTAATGAATCTGAACATACGCTCACTGTGATTCATCCATCATACACTTTGGTATTTGATTAGCTAAGTTGAAAAGTCCACAAAAATGTTGCACATACTTGGTGGGCTATATGCACCGTTTGTTGAGCCTGATTCTGTCTATTCTCAGTTACTTCAGTTCTTCTAAAATGAAAGCATGAACTTTGTCAAATGTCTTTTCTGCTTCTGTTGAGAAAAATATGTGATTTCTATCTTTATCTCCATTAATATGTTACATTACATTTATCGATTAGTGTGTATTGAAGCAGTGTCATATAACTGGGGTCACAATCAAGTTGTTATGATATATACTGTTCCTAATGTGATCTTGAATTTTGTTTGAGGGTATTTTGTCAAAATTTTGCATTCATGCTCATTCGGGAAATTACTCTATTATTTTCTCTATATCTTTGATTATTCTTTCTGTAACAGGCTTAGATTAGTTATGTAGAATGAGTTTGGTAGTATTGGCTTCCTTTCTATTTCATGCAACACTGTGCTACTTAATTTGTGTCAACATGACAGAAATCTAAACAGAAGTGTGAGAAGAAAATCTGAATTAAGGAATTTTTTCCATCAGATTGGATCATGGGTAGAAGCATTATCTTGATGGCTAATTGATGCGGGAGAATGTGGCCCACTCCAGGCATCACCATTCTTGGGCAGGTGGGCCTGGGCAGTATAAGAAAGGTGGCCTAGAAGCAAGATAGCAAACAACAGTCCTCCATAGTTACTACTTCAAGCTTCTACTGGAGTTTCTCCCTAGATTTACTTCAATAGTAGAAATTATAATACAAAATAAAATGGATCCTTTCCTTCCCCAGTTTGATTGTTGTCATGGTGTTTGTCACAGCAATAGAACCCAAACTAGGACGAAAACTTTGAGAAGCAGTGATATTAGTGTCAGACGTTCCTTAAGTTTATAGAATTCAACAGTAAACCTATCCACTCCTGGGTTTTTGTTTGTGGGAAGACTTTTAGCTGTCTCTTTAATTGCCTTTCTTGCTATGTGTCTGTTTAAATTGTTTATATCTCTGATTTTAATTAGAGTAGATGACATGAACTTAGAAATTTGTTCATAGCTTGCAGGGTTTCCACTTTGTTAGAGCATGTTTTCCAAGGACCTTGATGAGCTTCTGTATTTTGCTGAAGTCTATTTTAACAAATTCATTTCATCTACTTCATTAATTTGTTTCTCCCTATCTATCTTTGGTTAGTTTGTCTTATGGTTGGTGAGTTTTGTTAATGTTGTTAAAGAACTATTAGTTACTTGATTGATTCAGTCTCTTTTACTTTCAGTCCTTATTTCATTATTTTCTTTCCTGATATTTATTATTTCTTGACATATACTGCATTTGTATTTGGCTTTTTTGTTTTGCTAGAGGCTTGGGGTATGTGGTTAGTTTATTTATTTGAGTTTTCTCTGAATTTTAATATGCACACTTAGAGACATAAATCTTCCTCTGTGAACTGCCTTCATTGCATCCTAGAGGTTTGGTAGGTTGTGCGCTCATTTTCATTTGCTTCTTAGAATGTTTTAATTACCTCCCTGATATTGCCAATAATCCAAAGCTTTTTCTATAGTGTATTGTTTGGTCTCCAATGATCTGTGTATTTTCTGATGTTAATCTTACTAATTATTTCTATATTTTCCCCATTGTGGTCATATAAGACAGGGGGACTATTTAATTTTTTAAAAAAATGTTAAAGATTGATTTGGACCTATAATATGTTCAGTTTTAGAGAGGATTTCATATATTACTGAGAAGACTGGGAATTTCTAACTTTATGTGGAATGTTCTATAGATATCTGCAAAATTTAGTGGATACATGCTAAAATTAGTCTCTGAGGGGTCTTGACTAGTTTTTAAATTAGTAGAGCTAGCTAAATATAATATTTCCTCACTATTATTATGTCATGATCTATATAGTCTTCTTTTACTGTTGGGTATTTTTTAAAAAAAATGAAATTGGGGACCTTAAAATTCCATGCATTTATGTGTACAATGATTTATCTTCTTGATGAATTGATTCATATTGTCTGTTCTGACAAGTTGTGGTTTGCACCCTACTTTATCAGATATGAGAATTGCCTCAACAACTGGTTTGTAGCTTTTGTTTGTTTTGCATTTTGATTTTCAACATTTTATTCTCAGATTTTTAATGTATTTTTTAACTATACCAGTTTCCTAAACATGGTAGTTAGGTCTTCTTTTTAAATATTTTAATTTTAATTTTTATGTGTGTATTTGTTTGCATGTGTTTATGCATATATGTGTGCAGGTGCCAGAGGAGTCCAGAAGAGGGGATTAGATTCCTTGAAGCTGAAGTTACATGTGAATATGAGCCACTGATGTTGGTGCCAGGTACTGAAGTCAGGTTCTCTGAAAAAATCACTGGGTAATCTAAACTGCTGAGCCATCTTCCCAGTTCTGAATCTTGACTTTTAATTCAGTCATTTAGTCTGTTCCTTTTAACTCATCTATTAAGGCTCCTTGCCTTCAAGGTTATAATTGAGAAGACTTTACTATTATTCATCATTTATTGTTTGTTATTGTCATTGGTTTATTAATTAGTAATTATTCTTTCTTTGATAGTGTTAGATAGCTACAGGTTTGCTGTGTTGGACATTACTTATTGCATCTCAGTTTTCCTCTGTTCATCTTTTGTTCTCATGATACATTCTTTTCTCTGTATACAAGTTGAAACTGTCCTTTTCTTTTTCTATGTATAGAATTCGTATAAGAGTTTTCTATAAAGTTAACTTAGTTGACATGATATATGTGCCTGGAAATATTCTTATTTCTCCATTTACTTTAGTAGATACCTTTTCTAGGTATTTATTTACTTTCAAGTCTTGAAATATATCGTACAATTCTTTCCAGGCTTTTATGGCTGTTGACAATAGATGTAGTCTTATTCTGATGCTTTTACCTTTTTTTCCCTTTCAGTTTTAGTATTGTTTGTTTTCTCTGCATTTTTGGAATGTTGATTTTGATATGTCAAGGAGATACTCTTCTTTGATCGAGTCTATTTAGGCTTCTAAATGCTTCCTGAGTTTTGGAAGTGTATTTCTTTCCATAGGGTTAGAAAATTCTTAGCTACACTTGAATTGAATTGCATGTCTAAAGGTTTGATTTTAATCTCAGCTCCCTCTTCTACCCCAAGGATTCTTCCTTGCTCCCTGTGTTGGGGCTGCCTCACCCAAATTTGTGCCAACAAGGTTGGTTCCATTGTGCTGACCCAGAATGGTGCAGGGCCTGTTCTTCTGAATATTGTAGCTTGTGGGGGTCAGGGACTACTCTTCCATTCTTATGAAAACAGGGCCAGCTCTTTCATCTGCATCAGCTGTTGATGGTCAGGGTGATGATTAATGGGGGTAGCTCTCCCATGGTCACAATTTTAGGGCTGGCTCACCCACACTTGTGCCAGCAGGATTGGCTCTATTGTGCTGTCCCTGCAGGGTCTGCTCTCCCAAGTGTTGCAGCTTGTGGGGACAGGAACAGCTCTCTTACTTTTATTAACTCAGGATCAACTCTCCTACCTGCCTCAGACATTGACAGGTGGGGGCAGGGGAAGGGCAACTCCCCCCATTCCATGCCGCCATGAGCAGACGAGGGGTGGGACTAGGTTTCCTATGCTCACATTCTCAGGGTTGGCTTACCTCTGCTCTCATTACCATCCCTGCTGTGCTGCCCAGACAAAGTGCAGGGCTCACTTTTCCATGTGTCATACCTGGTCAAGGAGTCAGCTCCCCTACCTTCTCAGTCTGTTCCCTTCCTCTCTCATCTCTTCCACAGGACCTGAACCATTCTGTATCTCTCTCTCTCTCTCTCTCTCTCTCTCTCTCTCTCTCTCTCTCTCTCTCTTTCTCTCTTGCTTTCATATCACAACATATTTTATCTTTGCTCACTACCCATCTGGCTGGTGCTGCAAGTTACTAAGTGGGCACATGTTTTCTCCTCAAAGCCTACATTAGGGTCTCTTTGTCCCACTCAGGTCACCATAATGCTGGGTTAAGCCAGGATTTCTCATCACAAAGAGATGATTGTAGTGCCCAACCACCTGGTGCCTTGGGTGGGTGTCTATTTTCTTGTGTTTTTTTATTCTTTGTTATGTTTTACCTCTTTGTTGATGTGTGTATGTCTTTCTTAAACTTTTTTCCAAATTCCCACTCCCTCCCCTCCTCTCACTCCCCTCCATCTCCCTCCATAGACTCTCCCACCCCACCCCCTCCAATCCTAAGAGAGGGCCATGCACCCTGCCCTGTGTAAAGTCCCAGGCCCTCCCTACTACATCTAGGTTGAGCAAGGTTTACATCCATAGCGAATAGGATCCCAAGAAGCCGGTACATGCAGTAGAGACAAATCTCAGTGTCACTACCAGTGGCCCCACAGTCTGCCCCAACTGTCAACCCTCTTCAAAGGGGCTTGGTTGTTTCCATGCTTGTTCACTCCCAGTTCAGTTGGAGTTGGTGAGCTACCATTAGCTCAAGTAAACTGTCTCAGCGGATGAACCTTTCATGGTCTTGAATTCCTTGCTCATACTCTCACTCCTTCCACTATTCAACTGGATCTTGGGAGCTCAGTCCAGTGCTCTGATGTGGGTCATTGCCTCTGTTCCCATCTATTGTTGGATGAAGGTTATATGGTGATAATTAAGATAATCATCAGTCTGACTATAGGGTAAGGCCAGTTAGACACCCTCTCCTCTATTGCCTAGGGTGTTAGCTGGGATCATCCTTTTGGGTTCTTGGGCATTTTTCTAGAGCTAGGATTCTTGCTAACTCCATAATGGCTTCCTCAATCAAGATATCTCTTTCCTTGCTCTCATATCTCCATCTCAACTATCCCATTCCTTCAAGTTCTCCTCAACCCTTCCTTCTCCCCTTCTTTCTATCCCCTGCCCTCCTGCTCTCAAATTTTTGTCTGATTCCAATTTCCAGGTAGGTCTATATATGTTTTTCTTTGGATTCACCTTATTTCTTAGTTTCTCTAGGATCATGAACTATAGGCTTGATGGCTAGAACACACTAATGAGTAAGTACATACCATATTCATTTTTTTTTGGCCCTGGGTTACCTAACTCAGGATAATGTTTTCTCATTCCATCCATTTGGAGTGAAATTCAAGATGCCATTTAGGTTGTTTCTAGGTTCTGGCTATTACAAATAATGCTGCTATGAACATAGTTGAACAAATGTTTTGTAGTATGATTGAGCATCTTTTGGGTATAGTCCCAAGAGTGGTATTGCTGGATCCTGGGGTAGGTTGATTCCCAGTTTTCTGAGAAACTACCACACTGATTTTTCAAAGTGGTTGCACAAGTTTGCATTCCCGTGAGCAATAGATGAGTGTTCCCCTTGCTCCACATCTTCTTCAGCATAAGCTATCATTGGTGTTTTTTATTTTAGCCATTCTGACAGGTGTAAGATGGTATCACAGAGCTGTTTTGATTTTCATTTCCCTAATAGCTAAGGAAGTTGAACATGTCCATAAGTATCTTTTAGCCATTTGAAATTCTTCTTTTGAGAATTCTCTGTTTAGCTCAGTACACCACTTTTTAATTGGGTTATTTAGAACTTTAATGTTTAATTTCTTGAGTTCTTTATATATTTTGGAGATCAGTCCTTTGTCTGATATGAGGTTGGTGAAGATTTTTTCACATTCAGTAGGCTGCCTTTTTGTCTTATATACTGTGTCCTTTGCTTTACAGAAGCTTCTAAGTTTCAGGAGGTCCCATTTATTTATTGTTGCTCTTATTGTTTGTGCTACTGGGATTATATGGTCTTCTGTACCCATGCATTGAAGGTTACTTCCCACTTTCTCCTCTATCAGGTTCAATGTGGTCAGATTTATATTGAGATCCTTAATCCATTTAGACTTGAGTTTTGTGCATGGCGACAGACATAGATCTATTTTTGTTCTTCTACAGGTTGACCTCCAGTTATGCCAGCACGATTTGTTAAAGATGCTTTCTTTTTTTCCATTGTATCTTTTTTGATTCTTTGTCAATAATAAGGTGTTCATAGGTATGTGGATTAATATCCGGGTCTTCAGTTCAATTCCATTTGTCAACATCTCTGTTTTTATGCGAATACCAAGCTGTTTTCATTACTTTAGCTCTTTAATAGAGCTTGAAGTCAGGGATGGTAATGCCTCCAACAGTTCCTTTATTATACAGGATTGTTTTGGCTATCCTGTGTTTGTTGTTTTTCAATATGAAATTGAATATCATTTTTTCAAGGTTTGTGAAGAATTGTGTTGGGATTTTGATGGGAATTGCATTGAATCTATAGATTGCCTTCAGTAAAATTGCCATTTTTATTATGTTGATCCTTCCTATACTAGAGCATAGTAGATCTTTCCATTTTCTGGTATCTTCTTCAATTTCTTTCTTCAGAGACTTAAAGTACTTATCAAATAGGTCTTTTACATCCTTTGTTAGTGTTACCCCAGATATTTTATGTTATTTGTAGCTATTGTGAAATGTGATGTTTCTCTGATTCCCCTTTCAGCTTCTTTATCCTTTGTGTATAGGAGGGCTACTGATTTTTGTGAGTTGATCTTGTATCCTGCCACTTCACTGAAGGGATTTATCAGCTTTAGGAGTTCTCTGGTAGAGTTTTTGGGGTCACTTTATATAACTATCATATCATCTGCAAATAACAAAAGTTTGACTTCTTCCTTTCCAATTTGAATCCACTTGACCTCCTTATGTTGTCTTATTGCTATTGCTAAGACTTCAAGAACTATGTTGAAGAGATATGGAGAGACTGGACAGCCTTGCCTTGTTCCTGATTTTAGTGGAATCGCTTTGATTTTCTCTCCATTTAATTTGATGTTAGCTGTCAGCTTGCTGTATATTGCTTTTATTATATTTAGATATGATCCTTGTATCCCTATGCTCTCCAAGACTTTTATCATGAATAGGTGTTGAATTTTGTCAAATGCTTTTTCTGCATTTAATGAAATGATCGTACGGTTTTTTCTATCAGTTTATTTGTATAATGGAAAACATTGATCGATTTTTGTATGATGAACCAGCCTTACATCTCTGGGATGAAGCCTACTTGGTCATGGTGGATGATTTTTTTGATGTGTTCTTGGATTCGGTTTGCCAGAATTGTATTGAGGATTTTTGCATCCATGTTCATGAGTGAGACTGGTCTGTAATTCTCTTTCTTTTTTTGAGTATTTGTGCAGTTTTGGTATCAGGGTAAGTGTAGCTTCATAAAAAGAGTTTGGCAGTGAGCCTTCTGTTTCTATTATGTGGAACACTTTGAGGAGTATAGGTATTAGCTCTTCTTGGAAGTTCTGGTAGAATTCTGCACTAAAACGATCTGGCCCTGGGCTTTTTTTTTGGTTGGGAGAGCTTTGATGACAACTTCTAGGCTTATAGGTCTATTTAAATTGCTCACCTGGTCTTGATTTAATTTTGGTAGATAGTATCTATCTAAAAAATTGTTCATTTCTTTTACAATTTCCAATTTTGTGGAGTACAGGTTTTTGTAGTACGACCTAATGATTCTCTGGATTTCCTCAGTGTCCGTTGTTATATCCCCTTTTCATTTCTGATTTTGTTAACTTGGATGTTCTCTCTCTGCCTTTTGATTGGTTTGGATAAGGGTTTGTCGATCTTGTTGATTTTCTCAAAGAACCAGCTCTTTGTTTCATTGATTCTTTGTATGGTTTTCTGTGTTTCTACTTTGTTGATTTCATCCCTCAATTTGATTATTTCCTGTCTTCTTATCCTCCTGGGTGAGTCTGATTCTTTTTTTCTAGAGCTTTCAGGCATGCTGTTAGGCCCATGATGTAAGCTTTCTCTGTTTTCTTTATGTGGGTACCTAGTGCTATGAACTTTCCTCTTAGCATTGCATTCATAGTGTCCCATAGGTTTGGATATGTTGTGCCTTCATTTTCATTGAATTCAATGAAGGTTTTAATTTCTTTCTTTATTTCTTCCTTGACCCAGGTGTAGTTCAGTAGTTCACTGTTCAGTTTCCATGAGTTTGTAGGCTTTCTGGGAGTAGTATTATTGTTACATTTTAACTTTAATCCCTGGTGATCTGATAAGACACAGTGGATTACTCCAAATTTTATTTTTTGTATCTGTGGATGTTTGCATTGTTACCGAGAATGTGATCAGTTTTAGAGAAGGTTCCATGAGGTGCTGAGAAGAAGTTATATTTTTTTTGTTTGGGTGGAATGTTCTATAAATGTCTATTAAGTCCATTTGATTCATTACATCTGTTAGTTCTTTTATTTCTCTGTTAAGTTTTTGTCTGTTTGACCTGTCCACTGTCAAGAGAGGAGTGTTGAAATCTCCTACTATTAGTGTGTGGGGTTTGATGTGTGATTTAAGTTTCAGTAATGTTTCTTTTATATATGTGGGTGCTCTTGTATTAGGGGCATAGATATTCAGGATTGAGACTTCATCTTGCTGAATTGTTCCTTTAATGAGTATAAAATGTCCTTCTTCATCTCTTCTGATTAATTTTAGTTTGAAATCAATTTTGTTAGTTATTAGGATAGTCACACCTGCTTGTTTCTTAGGTCCATTTGATTGGAAAACCTTTTCCTAACCCTTTACTCTGAGGTATTGTCTGTCTTTAAAGTTGAGGTGTGTTTCTTGTAAACAGCAGAATACTGGATCCTGTTATTTTATCCATTCTCTTAGCCTGTGTCATTTTATTGGTGAATTGAGACCATTAATATTAAGTGATATTAATGACCAGTGGTTGTTAGCTCCAGTTATCTTTCGGTAGTAGTGTTTGTGTGTTTCCCTTCTTTGGGTTATGCTGGTGGGGGATTGTCAGATGCCTGTGTTATAGTGGGTGTAGTTAGCATCCTTGGATTGAGGTTTTCCTTCTAGTACTTTCTGTAAGGCTGGGTTTGTGGATACGTATTGTTTAAATCTGCTTTTGTCATTGAATATCTTGTTTTCTCCTTCAATGGTGAATGAAAGCTTTGCTGGGTATAGTAGTCTGGGCTTGTGTCCATGGTTTCTTTGTGTCTGCAGCACATCTATCCAGGACCTTCTGGCTTTCATGGTTTCCATTGAGAAGTCAGGTGTAATTCTGATAAGTTTACCTTTAAATGTTACTTGACCTTTTTCCTTTGCAGCTCTTAATATTCTTTTTTGTTCTGTATATTTTGTGTTTTGATTAGTATATAGCGAGGGGATTTTTTTTTTGATCCAGTCTATTTGGTGTTCTGTAAGCTTCTTGTACCTTCATAGGGATATCCTTCTTTAGGTTGGGAAAGTTTTCTTCTATAATTTTGTTGAATATATTTTCTGTGCCTTTGAGCTGAAGTTCTTCTCCTTATTTTACCCTTATTATTCTCAGGTTTAGTCTTTTCATAGTGCTCCAGATTTCCTGAATGTTTTGTGTCAAGAATTTGTTGGATTTAGTGTTTTCTTTGACCTATTTCTTTAGTCTATTTCCTCAATAGTATCTTCAGCGCCTGAGAGTCTATCTTCTCTTTCTTGTATTCTGTTGGTTATACTTGTCTCTGTAGTTACTGTTCATTTACCCAGATTTTCCATTTTCAGAGTTCCCTTGGTTTGTGTTTTCTTTATTACCTCTATTTCAGTCTTCAAGTCTTAAACTGTTTCTTCACCTGTTCGATTGTTTTTTCTTAGTTTTCTTGGGTTATTTTGAGGGATTTATTAATTTCTTCCAGCTTTCTTTTTGTCTTCTCCTCCATTTATTTAAGGGAGTTTTTCACTTCCTCTTTAAAGGTCTCCATCATTTTCATAAAGTTATGATTAAAGTTGTTTTCTTCTACATCTTCTGGGTTAGGATGATCAATTCTTTCTGGTGTGTGTCCCCTGGGTTCTGGTGTTACCATGTTGCTTTTTAGGATGTTGGAGGAATTCTTGCATTGGTGCCTTCTCATCTCTTTCTCTAATATCCACCAAGTATTGGTCTCCAAGAGCTCACAGGGAAACACGAGTTGGGGGTGGGGTGGATTGATGGCTAGCAAGTCAGCTCCCTGCTGGTAGCTAGGAATGCCAAAGGGACCTGGGGAGGGGAGCCCCTGGCTTTTCTCCCATGTGGAGTTTTTAGGGAGTGGTGGGACCAGGGCCACAGGACCACTGCTATCTCACCTCTAATGTCCACCAAGTATTGGTCTCCATGGAGCTTGCAGGTAAAGGCGGGTGGGGTGCGGGGTGGATTGATGGCTAGTAAGCCAGCTCCCTGCTGGCAGCTAGGAATTCCTGTGTGTATGTCTTTTAGTTTGTAGTTTTTCTTCTTTTGCATACAATTTTTGTTTGCTTTATTTTATAGAAGCCTTTTGGTATGCTATCTTCACTTGGATTTGTGTTGAGGAGATAGAGAGGAAAACCTATGTTGATTTCAGTGTTCACTATAGAGAAGGTACTTATCTCTTGATTGTAGCTCTTATGAGCTTTAGAAACAGGAATGCCTAGGGTTTAGTTGGAGAAAATGGAGTACCTTTAACAACTAAGTGAATGAGGAATAAGTTCAGGTAAGAGAAAAAATATAAATCAGTAGTTAAGAGCATGTACTGTTCTTTCAGGGGACCAAAATTTGGTCCTAAGCATGCACATTGCGTAGCTTACTACAACCTGCACTTGGAGCTCCAGAAATTCCCAAACCCTATTCTGAACTCTCAAAAAACTTGAGAGTGCACATTCCTCATACATGCACATACATAGGCACATAGTTTTAAAGAAATAGAAGAAAAACATCTGTGTTAAAGATAAGAAAAACATTAAAGTTTGGAGCAAAGATGTAAGACCCTCTTTCAAGGCCCAAGTTACAACCTATTAAATGACATTTAAAGTACAAACATATGCATACTAAGGAAACATTGAAAGACTTAAAAATTTTAAAAAACCAAATATGTATATTCTGTTTGCTTTTCTGTCCCTTTGATAAACACTGTGGTTGGTCCAAAGCAAGAAACTGTTTATTTCTTCTTCAAACTTTTATGTCACAATCCATCACTGAAAGAAATCAGAGAGGCAATTCAAGACAGTAACCTGGAAGCAAGAAATGAAGCAGATGATAGAGCAATGCTGTTATCTAGCCTTCTGTGGTTTGTTAAGCTCCTTTGTTATACAGCCCAGGTCAGGATGATCTTGTCCACAGTAGAGTGAGTCTGCCTTCATCAATTAGCAATGTACATATATAGACCACAGTGATACAGAAAATTCTTCAATAGATGTTTTTGCAAGGTATGTCAAATTGACTAGTGAAGGTAGCTCTGACAGTATATTTTAAAAGAAAATTTTTAAAAATCTTTTTTTTAGATATATTTTAAACTTTATTTTTTTCCATACATTGTTTTGTTTTATTTTTTCCATTCAAGAACATAATTAAAGAAATAATTTTTTTACCTTTCTTCCCCTTCTCCCGGTGCCCTCCCACTACCCCCCCACCCCTCCTCCCTCCCCCTCCTTCCTTGAAAGAGGGCATGGTGCCCTGCCCTGTTGGAAGTCCAAGGCCCACCCCCATCCCTCCTGGCCTAGGAAGGAGTGCATTCAAAAAGACTCGGTTCTCAAAAAGATAATACATGCAGAAGAAATAGGTCCTGGTGTCATTGTTGATGGGTTCTCCATCTGCCAACTTTCGCCGCCACATTCAGAGAGTCTGGTT